>CM038794.1:186348409-186556649 GCA_021764765.1 Vicia sativa
ACTAGTCCTATCAGACACCACGCTTATTGTTTGACTAGTTCTGACTCTAGTCTTTCAGATTCCCTGCAGGATTCAGGGGTTCCTCCAACTGTTGTCGAACCAATTCAGATTCAGAGCTCTCCCGAGAAGGACAATCCAGCTGGCCCTTATAGAGTAAAGGATGTTTCCGTCGATATGGAAGTCGACGATGTCGAGGCTGCTTTGACAAGGTTAAATTAGTTCATTAATCGGTATGCTACCTCTTCAGATTCTGACCATTCTCAGATTCATAGTGATAAACTAGGACCTGAGGGTGCTAAGGTCAAGAAATTGAATGACATTATTCGTACTCATGCCTTCAATCATGACCTGCCTCATGCGCTGCGTGAAGACTCAACTCTTAGGCCTGAACTTCTGGATGCTATCACCCAGTTGAAAGGTCTTGAAATTTATGAATTCTCAAAGTTGATGATAACAACCTTCGAAAACATCCCTTCTCCTCTTCTGGCCAATATCACTCAAGCGAAGGAGATTGAACAATTGGTTGACACAAAACAGGCAACAGTGAGGAAGAACATGGAGATGGTGAGGAAAACCACAACGGCGGTCGAAGAGATAAAGACCTGCATCAATCAGAGGCGGCAAGAACAGATCCCCAAAAGAAAAGGAGCTGCTGAAATACGCAGTTAAATTGCCGAACTGACGAAAGAACTGGAGCGTGTCGAAGCACAAGACAAAGAAATCGACCAGGCCAACACTTCTGATAAAAAAGAAACGCGTCAGTTGACCAAAGATGCTCTCATTATTAGTAATGCCACGACTAGGGTCGAAGAAGAACTGCACACCCCAAGGCCAAAGCTGATGGACTAGGTGACACTGCTGCTCGTCTTGAGAGTGATTTGGGCAGCTTCCAAAGGAAATTTGGCAACTTCTGATTGATGTGGTCTTTTAAATGTATTTGTTGTGGCTTTCATTCCTTGTAATATGACTTTCTACATTTATAAAACACCATTTTTCTGGCATTCTCATCTTAGAATTATTTGCACAATTCACATTTTGTACCATTATGAGGATGGCTTTATTACTATGTTCTAGCTCAATTCGACACACAGACTTTACATGGTCGAAATTGAGATTTCTTGAAGAATAAGCTTGTATTTCTTCAAGTATTTACCATTTACACTCAGAATGCGTCGATCTGGGGCCAATTCTTCCAGTTCATATGTGTTATTGGAAAAAACTTGGATTATTTTGAATGGTCCTTCCCAATTTGGGGACCATTTATCCAGCACCCTATCATTTCTGTCCATAGGCAATATTACTTTCCAAACTAAATCATCAACATGAAAAACTTTGTCTTTTACTTTTTTATTATAAGCCTTAGCCATCCTAACTTTCTGCCTTCTCAAGGCATCAAGGGCTAACATCATTTCTTCGTCCAAATCGACCAACTCATCAATCATCATCTTCCAATAATCTTCAGACGGTATCTCATGTTGTCGTTGAATTCTCACAGATTGTACATGTATTTCTACTGGTAAAACAGCATCATGTCCATATGCCAATCGAAATGGGGTTGCCCTCGTTGCCTCCTTGGGAGACGTTCGACAGGCCCACAAAGCTTGATCTAGTGTTTGGTGCCAGTTTCTGGGTTTTTTACCCACATGCTTTTTGATCAGGCCAATTATTACTTTATTTGCAACTTCGACTTGGCCATTTGCTTGAGCATAATAGGGCGTAGAATTTAGTAATTTTATTCCAACTTCCTTTGTAAAATCTTGCATTTTCTGGCCTATGAAAATTGTGCCTTGGTCGGTTGTAATCGTTTCAGGAACTCCAAACCGACACATAATATGATTCTCTATAAAATCAATCACAGCCTCTTGGTCGACATTTCTCAGGGTTATGGCTTCGACCCATTTAGTGAAATAATCAATACCAACCAGAATGTACCTTTGTTGCTTAGATGATGCTGGTTTTATTTCACCAATTACATCTAAAGCTCATCCTCTGAATGGCCAAGGCTTTACAATAGTATGCAATTCGCTTGCTGGTACGTGTTGGATGCCCCCATGCATCTGGCATTCTTGGTATCCTCTGGCGAACTCAATACAGTCTTTCAACATTAAGGGCCAATATACACCTGTTCGCATCAGCAACCATTTCATCTTGTGTCCATCTTGGTGTGCACCACATGCTCCACTATGCACGCTCGACACAGCTACATATGCCTCACTTTCTCCTAGGCACTTAAGTAATACCCCTTCGACAATTTTCTTAAATAGTTCATTTTCAATCAAAATAAAACTTAAGGCGCGATATTGTATTTTACGATCTGTCGAACCAGTTGGTGAACGCAAGTAATCGACCAAGGGTTTTCGCCAGTCATTGTCTTGCCCACTATCGATTGCTAAAATTTCAAAATTTTCTGCATCTATAGCTCCTAATTTTATGATTGATAAATCTGAAGGGGATAATGAAGTAGCCCTAACCTTTTTCTTTACTTGAATACGCTCTTCATCCTCATTCTTCTTGTATCCTGAGGCTTTTTGTGCTAAATCATTAGCTTCTTGATTCTCTCGCCGGGGTATGTGTCGAAGGCTTGCTTGTTCGAACCGTTTCAATAATCTTATGGAAATCACAAAGTACATGATCAAATTCTCCTTAACGCATCTATATTCTTTTGACACTTGTTTGATTACTAATTCAGAATCTCCCATAATTTCGAAAATCCTTGCCCCCAATTCTAGCAGCAGTTCAAGTCCAGCAATAAGGGACTCATACTCTGCTTCATTATTAGTGCAAATACCGTCGATGGTGTACTTGAACTCTGCTGGAATTCCACTAGGAGAAATTGTAACTCCACCAATTCCTGCATCATTTTTGTGACTAGAACCATCGAAGTATAATTTCCAAAGCACTAAATCAACAAAATTCTCTAGCATAGCCACCATAGAATGGTCGACTAGGAAACCTGCCACTATTTGCCCTTTCATTGCTTTCAAGGGCACATATGTTAAGGAATATTCAGTTAATGTTAAAGCCCATTTACCAATTCAACTATGCAGAATTGGTTTAGACAGCATATGCTTAATGATGTCGAAATGAGAAGAAAGATAAACATCAACTGGCTTTATATATTGCTTCAGTTTAATACAAGAGAAATACAAGCATAGGTATAGTTTTTCTATGTCACTATACCTAGTTTCAGGACCATTTAACATACGACTAAGGTAATACACAGGACGCTCAACATGATTATCGTCCTCTTGAACTAACATACTACCTATGGTCGAATCTGAGGCTGCTATGTACAACCTCATAGGCCTATTTCTAAGTGGGGGTGCCAATATAGGAGGATTCGTCAGATACTCTTTTATTTTGTCGAAAGCCTCTTGATGCTCCTCTCGCCAAACAAATTCTTCATTCTTTAGTCGAAGCAATGGTGAAAATGCCTTAGTTTTTCCACTTAAATTGGAAATGAATCTCCTTAGGAAATTTATTTTGCCCAACAATGACTAAAGCTCCTTTTTGCTCGATGGCGGTTTTACGTCCATGATGGCCTTGGTCTTGCTTTAATTGACTTCAATGCCTTTCTTACGTACAAAAAACCAAGAAAATCTCATGCCTGCACACAAAAAGCACATTTCAATGGATTCATTTTCAACCCATATTCTCGCATCCTTTCGAAAGACCGTCGAAGGTGCTCTAAGTGTGTCGGTTTATTATTTGACTTGATTACAATATCGTCGATGTAAACTTGCATGAAATTTTCAATAAAGTCATGGAACATAGTATTCATTACCCTTTGATACGTTGCTCCGACGTTCTTCAAGCCGAATGGCATGACTACCCACTCATAGGTGCCTAATGCTTCTGGGCAACGAAACGCCGTCTTCGGCACATCATCATCTGCAATAAAGATTTGGTTATAACCAGCATAACCATCAAACATACTTAAATATTCAAAGCTAGCAGCAGAGTCGACTAATATTTCAGCCATTGGCATAACATACTCATCTTTGGGAGTGGCAGCATTTAGATCTCTAAAATCAATGCACACTCTTAATTTTCCATTTTTCTTAATGACTGACAAAATATTAGCCAACCATTCGACATAACTTGCAGTTCTGATGAACTTGCTTTGGAGGAGTCTTTCTACTTCCTCCTTGATCTTCGACATGACTGCAGGTGCAAACCGTCGAGGTGTTTGTTTTACTGGCTTCTTTCCAGTTTTTATTGGTAGCTTTAATTCGACCAAATCCCTGCTTAAACCAGGCATTTCATTATAGTCCCAAGCAAAACAATCTTTAAATTCTTTTAATAAAGAAATTACCTCAGTTCTGAGCTTTGGGTTAATGTTGGCGCTGATGTATGTAGGTCTTTTATCACCTTCCGCGCCAAGGTCGATTTTCTCTAGAGGGTCTTGTGGCTGCATCTTTTTAGGCGCTATGGGATCCTTCTCGAAACCTAGTGGTTCGTCATCGTATATGCAATCCAAACGTTGCTCATTGACGCTTCTGTTGACCACGTTACTTCTGTGCAGTGGTTCTGGCTCTACAGCCATAATTACTTCCTCTGGGACTGGAAGTTTAGCAACTTCTGTTGCCATCGTTGCTTCTTCAGCTTCCATAGCCGAATTTATTCTATTTTCGACAATATACGACAAAATCCTTCGCAAAGCTTCTAGCTCAAACATCACTCTCATGCTGATTTCCCCAGCCTGTCGGCGCGAGTTCTTCTGCATATGGATCTTCCAGATACTCAACATCCCATGTAAACCCATGGGTTTCATGCAACTTCAATGAAACAAATGCCTCATGTAAGTTGGCATATGTGTGTTCTGCTGGATGGCAAGGAGCAATGTTGGCCAATTTCCTGTTGAATTGGCTTTGGCCCACAACGTTAATGTCTGCCATGAAATACCCCTGACCAGCTTCAATGTTTTCCACAATACCGTCTTCGCGCCATATGATCAAACGCTGGTGCATAGAAGAAGGCACAACACCAACATCATGCAGCCATTCTCTGCCCAGAAGCAGATTGTAACTTGGTCGACCTTGGATGACCATAAATATTATCGGCCTAGTAACTGAGCCGATAGTAACATCCACCTGAATTACTCCCATGGTGGTTTTTGTCCCTCCTTCGTAGTCTGCTAAGACCATATTATGGGACCTTATGTCGATGTCATACTTACCGACTCTCTTCAAGATATGATGTGACATTATATTCACTGTAGCGCCCCAATCCACCAACACCTTGTTGATGGTTGTTTCTTCCACCTTTTCTCTAATTAGCAGTGGCTTTAAATGGCTTCTCATGGCCATATCTGGATTTTCAAAGAAAGCATCTTGGCTTTGGACAGAGCCATTGTTCATCACGAAATAGCAGGTTGGCTTATGCAAATCCATTTCAGCAGCATCAAGGTCACTAGTGTTCTCCACTTATGTTGGAATGTTATACTCCTCTGAGAGTATAGAAACCACATTGACCAGAATGTCTAGACTTGCTTCAGAGTCAGAGGCAAAATCATCAGTTGCCTCCTCAGAGCCATGGTCGACTGGCTTATTCATGCACTCCTTGATCTGTTGACTAACAACAGGGTTGACTTTGGGCTTGTACTGTCGAAGAATCTTGCCTTTATTGACAGCACTTTGTTTAGCAACAGCAGCTTGTCTCTCAGCTTGCTTCTTCCTCTGGAAATGTCTCCACTGAGTTTGACTCATTGGATTTTTTCCTATATAGTTTTCAGATACGTGGCTCTTCTTCTTAGAGCGCACTTCAAGACGATAGCTCATTGGAGCTTTTCCTTTGGCTTCTCTGATGACGCCAGTAGCATTGGATGGCCCAGCATCCATGTTAGGTTTAAGCCATGTTCCCTGGGGCGCAGCAGCCAACAGAACAAATGTTTTTGGCCTAATCTGGGAAGATTGCCTTTTCCTTGGATCCCTCTTGTTCCATTGGGCTCTTCCTCTTTCCAGCTGTAACTTCTGGAAATTTTCGGCAGCAACCCTATCAGTCAGTGTGCTGCATCTAGGGCACAAACCCACTTGAGCGGCTTTGTTCTTGCAGCGATACAGAAAGCTTAGCAAATCTTCGTCATCCCTGGGGTAAACGTCAGCTAAGTTGACATGAGGGCTTTCATCAGTGCTTTCTTCCAACATAGCATTGTCGGGCACTTCAGTAATTTCGACCATGTTAATGGCCACAGGTTCAGCATATAAGGCCTCTTCTTGCCTCAATAGGTCAGTGTCGATCTTTTGCTTTCTGGTAGCAAACTTCAAACACCCCTCCTGGAGAGCTTTTTGCACCAGATCCCTGAAAATAAAACATTGAGAGGTTGTATGACCAAGATAATTGTGATATTTACAAAAACCTTTCTTTTTCCTTTGTCCTAATGGTGGCAATTTAGCATTCGGAGGTACTAAAATCTGACCATCTTTGATTAGTAAGTCAAAAATCTCCTCACACTTACTAACATCAAAAGTGTATGTTTTTGCAGGAGTTCTAGAACTAATTTCTACTGTTGGGATTTTTCCTTTGGCAGGAAACAACAATTTGCATTCATATATTGGCCCTGACTTTAACTCAGCCGCATCCACGTCCACCTCTGTCGGTGACATGTAGTCGACCTCATATATAGGGTCTATATCGTCGAAATCGACGTAGGCTACTTTATCTTTCTTGGACTTAGCCTTAGTATGTCTAACTTTCTCTATTCTAAGACGTTCAAGGTGTCGAACCCTGTCAGCCAATTGTGACATACTTTTAACAGAAGTTGGATCTATTTTCTTTCTAATAGAATAGTCTAAACCTCCAGCAGCCATCTGAACAAGTTCATGTTCAGGCACTTGGGTGAAACACCTCGCTTTTAGGGATCTAAACCTATTTAAATAGTCGTCTATTGTCTCAACAAATTTCCTTTTAATGCTTGACAATTCGACTAGACTAATCTTTGAATGCCCCTCATAAAACTGTTCGTGAAACAGCTTATCCAACTTCGACCATGAATCAATCGAATCAGGGGGCAAGGTAGTAAACCATGTGAAGGATGCTTTAGTAAGGGATGAAGGGAAATGTTTCACCCTTAAGCCTTCATTATTTTCCATATCTCCTGACTCAATCAGATATCTGGCAATGTGTTCGACTATCGATTCACCCGTTTCTCCCCCAAACTTGATATACTTAGGTATTTTCCACCCCCTGGGGTTTTCAGTTTGTAAGATATACTCTAACAATGGAGAAGAATACGTTGGCCTTGGCATGGTATTCATACCATTCTGGCCATAATTCTCTCGACAATGTTGGTTAAATTGTTCTCAACAACCAATTCATCCTGTCGAACCTGGTCAAGAACTTGGTCAGCTTCTTGGTGCCTTTGCACTAAGATTCTAGGTGGGTTGACAACAACATTCCTCTGGAGTGTTACAGCTTGACCTTGATACACAGTATGCTCTTCTGCTGCCCCCATGTCTCCTTGGACATGTACAGGTTGTCGAACCGGATGAACCTGTCGGCCAACAGCTGAGGGGCGCCTAAGAAGTTACATAGGCGTGTTAATTGTGCTATAACCTGTCGGTTGGTTTTAGCAAATTGCCTATTAGTTTCGACTGATTCTTGCACATGGGGTTAAACACATTCCCCATTTGGTTAGTCAACATATTGACTAACTCATGGTTGCTATCATCCATCTGTTGCCTTAATACCGCCACAAAGGTGGTCTTTAAGTGTTGAACAAGCATTTCCCTATTTGCACCCATTACAGATCCTTGTAAAGGGGCGTTAGCATTCTGCAAGTTATCAGACACTACTGCTATACTCGGGGTCGACTGATATCTTGTCATTAAAGAATACGGCATTCCATAAGGGGGATTTGCAGCAGTACCAAATCTAGGAATCGTTGTGTTCAGAATGGCACTCGTGGCCACCACAGGCCCTGGACTCACCGGTGTAGTCTGGGGAATGGGAATTGATATTGAAGCAGTTGGCCCAGAGGCAGTTGTTATGTTGCTTAAAGGGGGAAATGACGCTACTTGTGACACGACTATGTCGACCGCACCTAACATTCTAGATGGAATCTCATCCACGTTCGACGCGGACGCGTGGTTTGTCATCTTAACCGTACGTTTCTTAGTGGGTGGTGGTTCCTTACTTGCTGAATTTCCACTTCTCAATTTCATACACTTCTAAGACAAATTCTGATAAAACTCTAACACTTAGCACTAGGTCCCACCGGGTGTGCCAATTTGTTTACTGTGGAAAATGGTAAACAACCGCTGGTCCTCCTTAAGCCCTAAAACTAAAGGTTACTAGTGAGATCGACCAGTTGGTCTCAAGACACGTGCTAAGATTTCAGGTAAATTACACTACTTGTGTAAACGAAACTGACCTTGGCCCAAAAACAGTTTCCAGAGCCTAGGGAAATAGCGCAGTGGCTTTCCACACAAGAAGAATTTTGACTATTGGTGACTCGTGACCAACAGTGTATGTAATGTTTTGGTGAAATAAAGCTAGTGGTGACTCGTGACCAACAAGCAAATGAGCAGAAGTAAAATGAAAAGCAATAAAGACAGAATTAAACATAAAATGATTGCATTGAAATTAAAGTATGGTGATTCACGTACATCAAAGCTTGCGTTACTCTTTTTTCCTTTAGCGCGGAATTGAGCAGAGTGTTAGCAAATAATTTGGGAGTATAAATGAACACCTCTAATTCTAAACATTCTAAATTATTTGTAGTAATTTATAAAAATAACCGCTAAAGCTATCAACGGCTGAGATTTAATCCTTGGACGTAACTTCTGCCCACGTTTCACCATTCATTTAGAACCCATATCCCACGAACTTCTAAGGCAACTACCCACGATTTCTTTATTTGACTTTTCCTGCTTCGTGTCTTCAAAAGAAACTGCCTTCAGATTTTGTCTACTTCCTTGAAGTACAACAAAATTTCCTAAGTCCACTAGCGAACTACTTCGACAGCGGCAACATTTCGACTAGTGCCCTCTTTTGATTCAAATCTCTATCGATTCGACTATCATGTAATGTGTCGACATGGTCTTGTTTTCTTAACGCTGCTTTGCTCTGGTCGGCGTAGCTTGGCCTTCTGAGCCAAGTTTCCAACTAACAAGCATTTCTTCTGAAACTTCTGACTTAGCTTCGTTAAAATATCTCCAGAAGCTACCTCTTTCTAAGACTGGTCCTTAAGCTGTAGGGACCTTTGCCTCTGAATCATGCCCTTAGTTCACTTTACAAAATTTCAGCTAACAATACCTCTTTTAGTGTTCTCATTAACATGAGACAAAATGATAATTGGAATTGGAATTGGAGTTGAAATGACTATATGTTAATGATTTTATTTTTTCATTAATTATGATAAAGCATAAGTTAGGGTAATGATTTTATGTTAAGATTGTTTTTTTTACATATATCAGGAGATTTTTTGTTGAAACAGAATTAAAACCACCACCTGATGTGGTTAATGAGTTTAACCCAAATGAGATTGTGCGTGATCCAAGTCATAGGAAACAAATTAATGAGCATGCTCCAAATATTCAAGACTAAGTGAGGAGGGCATATATATTGATGGGCCAAATGCAATCAGATATTCCAAGCTTTACTCGTGCTCTATTTGGAAGTGTTAACCGAGCATTTAGTAAATCATGGTATAAGAATTATACATGGTTAGAACATAGTGAGATCAAGGATGCAACTTATTGTTTTTATTGTTTTCTATTTAAGAAACCCGGGAGGGCCGAACACTTTGGTTTTGAAGTCTTTACTAAAAGTGAATATAAAGATTGGAAACATGCATCTAAAGGATTTAAAGATCATGTTGGTAGTCATAATAGTTTGCACAACTCATGTGTTAAGCACTACGATGATTACCATAATCAAAGATAAAGTGTGGCTAGTAATTTTTCTAAAGCAACCAAGGAATCAGACGAACTATATAAGATTCGTTTGACTTGTTCTGTAGATTGTTCAAGATATCTCATTGCACAAGGCTTGGCTTTCCGTGGCCATAATGAATCCTCTATTTTTTTAATTAAGGGAAATTTTAGAGAGATTGTAGATTGGATAAAAGCTAAGGATTAACAAGTGAGCGATGCTTTTGACTGTGGTGGAAAAATTGCACAATAATTTCTAGTGGCATTCAAAGGGAGCTTGCGACTTGTTGTGCACATGAAGTTACCAAGGTGATTATGGAAGAGCTTGGTGATAAAAAATTCCATGTGCTTATTGATGAGTCACATGATATATTTATTAAAGAGAAAATGGAGGTCATGTTGAGGTTAGTAGTTGTATTTGTTTTCAATTTCCAATTTTCATTACTTATTATGCCGCCATGTAAACTTGTTGGATTTGTTTTAGGTTTGTTAATGACAAAGGACATATTGTGGAACGATTTATTTCTCTACATCAAGTCAAAGATACTACATCTGAGGCATTAAAAGATGCTCTTTATGGTATTCTTGATAAGTACACGTTATCTATTTCAAGGATACGAGGGCAAAGATATGATGGAGCTTCAAATATGAGAGGTGAATTTAATGGTTTGCAAAGAAATATTCTAGATGAAAACCCTTATGCTTTCTATGTCAAATGATATACTCATTGTTTTCAATTGGTTGTTGTGTCTATTCCTAGTAGTTTTCATCTATTCATGATTTCTTTGAGTACATATCCTTGATTGTAAACACAACAAGTGCATCTTGTAAGAGGATGAATGCTTTAACGGAGGCACAATACCATGATATTTTAAATCAAATTGAGAGGGGTGAGATATCTAGAGGAAGGGGATTTCACTGATCATCATGTTTCACATCATACTACATTACTTCGGTTGGATCAAATATGGTTATATGTGTTAATGGTACTTAGTACAGTTGATGGAGATAGACGTGGACCATCTCAAGCAGCGAGTTTAATAAAAAAAATGGAGAGTTTTACATTTTCTTTTATTTTGAAGTTAATGTTAAAGTTTTTTGGTATCACAAACGAGCTTTTAAATGTCTTGCAAATAAAAGATCTTAATATTGTGAATGCCATGGAATCAGTTGATGTTGTCAAAGCTCGGTTGGCCATATTGAGAGATAGTGGTTGGGATAATTTTTTTCCTGATGTCCAGGAATTTTGTGTTGCTAAATGTATTTCAATGCCAAATATGGATGATGAAATACCGATTCTTGGTCGATCAAGGGCAGAAGGGAGGACTATCACTTATCTTCATCATTACCGTGTAGAGATTTTTTATGTAGATATTAACAAAATATGTGACGATATGGATCATCGATTTAGTGAAGAAATTAACATTATCCTTGATTGCTTCTTGTAAGTTCCTGATCTGTATGATTGGCCTAATTTTAATAAAACAAATAAATAGCAGCAACAATGTTTTGTACATTAGGATTATTAACTTATAATCCTATCTAGAATGTCTTAACATGCTATGTTGAAGAAGTTCAACATCTGGAACAACATGTCATATGAGATGTCGAGACATCAGACATCAGGACATCAGACTACATAATCTGTTAAGTTTGTTACAGTTCTGTTTTAATTAGAGCAGAATATTCTGGGAATATTATGCATCTTAAGTGGCGTGAATTTGAAGGCATATGTGGAGGTCCAAGAGCTAAGGAGAAAGATCAACAGGGACATTGATTGTAGCAGAAGTTATCTGCGTTTTTATTTCTGCAAAAGTTTGTTTCTGTAGAAGTTTGTTACAACTTATGCTGTTATTTTGAAGGCCCAAATCCAGTTGGGTAATTGATAAGTGCCAAAATGTAGTTATTTTGTATATATGTTTTGTGACACTTATATGTTCTTGTTTGTTAATAATCGGTGAATAACCCCGCTTTTTGTTGTAAATACGTTTTATTGTGTTTTGTGTACATATTGTACCATTTGATTAGTTTTAATGTATTTTTGTAGGTATTTGTTGCACATTTGGAGCATCGAGGAATAAGGTGTTGAAGACACAGCTCCGGATGCACATGTCTGCAATAAAAGTCCATTTTTGGGAAGTTATGTTCAGTGGAGGCCGCTGAGCGCGGTTTGAAGCGTGCTGCTTGGTTTGGCACTGTTACGGCAGAGAGTAATTTAGCTTGAAAGACCGCTGAGCGGGCTCACGCCGATGAGCGAATTTAGGTCGGTTTAATGTGTAAATATCTCAGACGCTACTGAGCGCGGTCATCTGAGATTTGTTTTATAACTTCATTTTTCTCACTTTTTAGGGGGTTTTGGGGAATTTTTTGCTCCCAAGTTCCATCACCATACATTTTTTATAGTTTAACTTAGAAAACAACACTAGGGTCTTTCTTATGGATGATTCAAGGTGGATTGCTCTTCGATAGGCGTTGACAAACCGGTGTAAATGAATAGTGTATCTCTTCTCTTCTCTTTGTATTTCTCTATTTGTTGGTTATGTATGTATATCTACTCTCACTCATGTATATTTGTCGCCCTTGGCGTTGTATAAAGTTTGCTTTACAAATCTGTGTTAGTGATTGTCTTAGGTTTTTACTCTATGTTAGGGATTTGAGCTTTGCTAGATATAGATCGCTTAAATTCTTACCTAGGATGATTATCTGTTAGTTTCTGAATGCTAGAAATGGGTTTAGAGCTGACATTCACTTAGGGTATCTGAGCTTAATGCCTCTGTGTTGGTAAGATATGCAAAAGATGGATATTGAGGTGACACAATTGAATTCTCAATTTAGGTTAAAAATAGCTTGGGTTGTGAGAGATATGTGACGACACAGACGAGTATCGTAGGCTGAGTATAATTGGACGGTAGATTTAAGTCTGTGACGAGTAGTGTGCATTCGTTCTGGACAAGCTGTCTATCCTTTATACTTTTTGTCTTTTATTTTCAACTCATTTAATCCCAAACTCATTAACAGTAGAATTATCGAACGAAGAACCAATAACCAATCTCTGTGGACACGATATGATATAACCTAACTGGTATGTATCACCCGGTAAAAATAAATACTTTACTTTTTGCTTGCCGCTAATACCGCCGCAACAAAATGGCGCCGTTGCCGGGGGTTGGTTTTATTGTTTCTGTATTGCGATAATTGCATTGTTTTTGAGTTTTGTAATTAATGTATATGTTGTATAGACTTTGTATATGAACTTGTATATTGTTACATGTACATTTTGTGTGTTTCCTTTCCATACTTGTACATATGTGTGTTTTTCCTTGTTTTCAAGTATTGTTGTAAGTTATCTCGTTTTCGTAACATTTGTTGTGTGAATGTTAGGACACTTTCTTTAGGTTTGCACAGTGTGGCAATACCATGGCATGACGAGAGGAGGTTACTTGTGCTCGCACAATAAAGGCGTCGAGCTTACGACGTAAAACAAGTATGTTGTGTTTGTGTTATTTATGTGTGTGGTGGCTTGTGTTTTAAAAAGTTGAAATATGACTTGCTCTTAATTTCAAATCTTAACTTTTCAACTTGTTAATTCATTTTCACCAAGTTTTTGTATTGTTATTTGCTTTTGTTTTGTTATGTCAATTTGTTGCTTTCTACAAGTTTGTAGTGTTTTAGCTTATGGAAGTGTGTATGTTTTGTAAATAGTTTATAGTTTTGTAAATGAGATTGTATAGGTGTGTTAGTGGAGTTGCATAGCAGCTGCACCAGTTGCTGTATTTTTCTGCAACTGGTGTAGCGCGCTTAGCGCGCTCTAGGCCGCTTAGTGCGCTCTGATGTGCAGAGCTAGTGAATTCTTTTAAAATTTCACTTGGTTTTCCTTTTTCCCACTTTCACCAAGGCTTTTTATATTGAATAAAATTAGTATTATTTTTCTAACTCTTTTGTTGTTGTTTGGACTCATATTTTGGTCTGGTAGCTTGAGGTTACATTTCGTGATTTTCCGAGTTTGATCGTTTCAACTCGCGGATGTATGGTAATGATATTTTTCAAATTTGGTACATGCGAGGTACTCGTTTATCACTTTTTATAGCATGACATGTTTAGGAAATTTCTCATTTGTATAATTACCTTGCCATTCATCCTTTTTGCATTACTTGCTCATGAATTGAATCACTTTAGTTTCCTTTTAACCCATAAATGTGAGGAAGCTTTTCCTTGTTCACATATTTGAGAGGCCACAATTCTTGTTTTAACTAGATTTTATTATGCTTAATATGTTGTTTTGTGTTTATTGTATGATTACATGAAAAATGATCAAGGAATTTTGTTTGATTTTGAGCACAACTACCTTGGCCAAATATTCAATTCACCTTTTGGAGTGTGTGAACCTTTGTTAGCCCCTTTGAACTTTTATCAATATCCATGTTTATTGGAACTTGATGCTTGTCTATGAGTGTTGAATTTACCTTTTTTGTATGGATGTTGATTTCCTAGTTTCTTGAACCCTGGACTATATGCTGTTGTATGAATTTTTACCTTGCCTTATAAAGTAAGGAGTATTCACATAATGATGTTGGTTGGATTCAAGTTGGAGTGAGGAATATTTATGTACTTATATTGTGATTGGTATGAGGTTAAGAAAAAGAAAAGAAAAAAAGTGAAAAAGAAAGATTAGAAAAAGAAAGATAAAAAGACAAAAAATTTGGAAATAGAAAAGAAAAGAAAAAGAGTATGAACAAAGTTGTGTTAATAAGTGAGGTGTTTTGGTTTGACAATTTGTGATGAAGAATAATTTTGATTGAGATTTTATGCTTGAGTCTTTTCGAGTTGATCACTCCCTTAGGTTTTGGCAAGTTTTTGTCTCGATTAGCTTTAGGACTTATCACTTGTTTGTTAACCAAGCCAATTACAACCTTGAAAAGTCCTTGTGATTCTTACATTTGTATTTTCAATACGTTATTGGGTGAATGCATAATTTACTCTTTTGTTTGCACGATTGTTGAGGAGTGTTTTTATCCCTCACCTTTGTGTGTTCTTCATCTACCGATGAATTTTTTCTAGGTGTGATTCATGATTGAGCTTGTTATATTTTAGAATGTTTTGCATGATTTTGTACTTAGGATTTGTTTCGTTTATATGTTATTATTGTAGTATGGTGGTAAGTATGTATTTGTCGTGTACGTTTTTGTTTGAACCATACATTTGTTTTCCGTTTTAAAAACTTGTTGATTCGTGATTCTTTGATTATCGTCTTTTGTTTCTTTAGGTTTACTTGACTTTGTTTGAGGACAAACAATGTGTCAAGTTGGAGAGAGTTGATAAGTTCCAAAATGTAGTGATTTTGTATATATGTTTTGTGAAGTTATGTTCAGTGGAGGCCGCTCAGCGTGGTTTGAAGCGCGTTGCTTTGTTTGACACTGTTGCGCCAGAGAGTAATTTAGCTTGAGAGACCACTGAGCGACATTTAGGTCGAATTAATTTGTAAATATTCAAACGCCGCTGAGCGCACCCTCGCCGTTGAGCGCGGTCGTCTGAGATTTGTTTTATAACTTCATTTTTCTCATTTTTTGGGGGGTTTTGGGGAAGTTTTTGCTCCCAAATTCCATCACCGTACATTTTTGATAGTTTAGCTTAGAAAACAACACTAAGGTCTCTATTATAGATGATTGGAGGTAAATTGATCTTCGATAGGCGTTGACAAATCGGTGTAAATGAGTAGTGTATCTCTTCTCTTTGTATTTTTCTATTTGTTGGTTATGTATGTATATCTACTCTTACTCATGTATATTTGTCGCCCTTGGCATTGTATAAAGTTTGCTTTACAAATCTGTGTTGGTGATTGTCTTAGTTTTTTACTATATGTTAGGGATTTGAGCTTTGCAAGATATAGATTGCTTGGATTCTTACCTAGGATGATTATCTGTTAGTTTCTGAATGCTAGAAATGGGTTTAGAGCTGACATTCACTTAGGGTATCTAAGCTTAATGCCTCTTTGTTGTTGAGATATGCCAAAAATGGATATTGAGGTGACACAGTTGAATTCTCAATTTGGGTTAGAAATAGCTTGGGTTGTGAGAGATATGTGATGACACGGATATCGTGGTGAGTATAATGATAGATTTAAGCTGTGTGGTATTGTGCATTCGTTCCGGACAAGTTGTCTATCCTTTATAATTTTTGTTCATTTACTTTTTGTCTTTTCTTTTCAAATCATTTAATCCCAATCTCATTAACGGTAGAATTGTCGAACGAAGAACCAATAACCAATCTCTGTGGACACGATACGATATAACCTAACCGGTATATATCACCCGGTAAAAATAAATACTTTACTTTTTGCTTGCCGCTAATACTGCCGCAGTAGTAATAGGTTATAAATAATCAGTTGTAACCTAGTTTTAGCTAGCTAGCCGGTTTTAGAAAGATATAATCTTTAGGGTTAGCCATGTAAGTGAACCACCCGACTTGTGGGATGGTCACTGATTTGTACCTCAAAGCCTATAGGCAAGAGGATTATTTTACTCACTCAGAAGCTGTGAAGAAATGAGTGTGGTTGTGTCCTTGGAAGAAGATGTGAAGCAATTCCAAGTTTGGTTTGTGTCACTTGAGTGAGTAGTTTAGATTGTGTTTGAAGTGTGGTATCCTCAAACTGTTTTAGTTGTGTTTGGAGTGAGGTATCTCCAAGCTGATTGTGTTAGGAGCCAAGAAGTTGATGCAGTTTCTAGTGTGATAGTAGCTGATAGACATCATTAAGGTGATTGAAAGTGAGCGGAGGTTCTCATATCTAAGTGTGGTATCTTAGGTAGAAGGGTCATTGGGTAGTCTGATTAAGTGAGGAGTGTAAATAGGATGGTTTCCCTCCGAATTAATACAGCTGATAGTGAACTTCATTCTTGGCTTGGTATGCCCCCAGATGTAGGTTGCTTAGAACTGGATTGGGTTAACAATTCCTTGTGTTATTTTGTTTCCTGCATTTTAATTGTAATTCTATCTTGTCTGTTTTGTAATTTCGGGTCAGATGTCATGACATCTTGAGTTTGGCCCTATCCAGAATTTCAATTGGTATCAGAGCAGGCATCCTGTCTATTTCTACATGAGACTCGTGGGGGATACTTTTTGGTTGTGCACAAGGTAGAATATTTTTTGAACAAGGAGTGTTCATATTGTATGGTCTCTAAAAGTGGAGGATGGACCTATTTGTGGATTGTTTGAACAAGGAGTGTTCGTATTGTATGGTCCCTATAAGTGGAGGATGGACCTATGTGTGGAAAACTAGACCAACCTGACCAGAACTTGTACCTTCTTGAAGAAAGAAAATAAAGATGTTGGAACAAGAAAGTTAAATTCAAAGACTTCACGCGGGAGTGAGGATTTTGAATTGTATTGTTCAACCTATAATTAACGTAGAGAAAAGATTATCAAAACCTTCATGCAGGAGTGAAGCTGTTGATAAGGTAACTTCTGTGCTTATGTGTTTCCATATTAATCAGGATATTGGTTAGGTCTAGTCTGTTGCTTGGCGAAGAAGCAAGCATTTTGTAGGGTTGATTTATTTTCAATCCTTGGATTTCATGCTTACAAGTAAATTATGGAGTAAGCATTGTGTATATTCTGTTGAGATATGGCTACATTCTGCTGCATAGCCTCTGATGCAACCCCTATAGAGAGAAAGATCCTAGGGTTATTTTATCAACATAATATTTGGCAGATCTTACAACCTACTAAAAGTGTTAAAGATACTTGAGTATTCCTCAAATCCACTCATAAAGGCATATATTAATAGAGTCGATGAGTATCAATTGATCAATGATTCTCATATAAATCTGCAAGTTTGAAGACCTTGAAGACTATCAAGGATGATGTGTTCCCAGGAGATGGAACATATGTTCTGTAGGATGTTAGAACATTATTACTGGTACGCAGCTACCAGTTAAAGAATAGATGCTATGGGTGCTAAACAAATGTAGTGTGAGTACATATGTTTGGAACATTCTCCTGATCTGGAAGAGGAGACATTTTCTTATTAGTTGATCAGGACACGATCAACAAGCTCTTATACTCTAGATGTTAGTTTATTTCTGACCTAAGCTTATGGGAGTATAGTAGTCAAGCTCAATGTAAGTAAAAGACTCATAAAGGTATAACCCTCAATCCCTTTATGTGATATCAAGATGAACTCACATCCGGTACATCCTTCTGATCAAAGGAACCAAATATGTGGAGAGTTATTCATGACCATAGAACAGAGTTTGGAGCTAAATACTATGTCTCAACTATAGTGAAATATGATCATGAATGTTGACTGTCCTAAATATTGTCCTGGAAGGGTATTGTCAATAAGAATCAAGGAAGCCAGATTGAAGTGAAGAATCTGGATATTTCTGTGTCATGCCATAATCAAGTCTGTTCCAGAAACCTAGTTGAGGGAATCTCCTTTACGGGTACAGACTATGGCATCCATGATCTCAAAATCAGAAGTGAAAGTCAGAAGAAAATCTTATTGAGATCTGGATCATATTATTCCTTGATGTGTAAATTGTTTGGATGAAAAGTTGTCAGTTGCAGTGCTTCCTTTATTCCCCCAAAGTGTTATGAATAAGGAATTATGGATGTTAAACCCAGAACCATAATGGATGATATTGTATCAGATGTCAAAACATGATCCTAATGTCTTTAGTTTTTAATATATTTGTTATTGCCTAGAAGTAGAAGTATGTGTGAAGATGTAATCAGTCAGAATGATCTAGTGTAAGTAGTTAATTTTAACTGACTAAACTGGTAAGTACTTTGACGGGAGACTAAGTACTTATTAGATGTGCAACCTAAATTCAAAATTCATATACTCTGTCGGGAGCTGAGTATCTATATGAAGAATTCATGGCATAGTGTGAACTGAACGTCAATATCAAAGTTCACTATTATCTTCACAAGCTTTGGATGTGTGGCAATGTTATCTGGTGATTATTTAAAGAGATGATTCAACTAAGGAGATACATACAAATGCTGTCAAATATCTTGATGGGAGTTGGATATTTGTGATAACTGTATGGAAATCTGAATCAAGAAAGAGAAGAATATTGTGATGAATAATGAAGAATGTTCTACATGAAGATGTAACATCACAATTATTAAAGATAATGGCATACATGATTAACTAGGAGGTTACTTCTATTACAAGTTACAGAGTGTGGCAATCTAATTATGTGATAATTAATTTAATGGGGTGTTTTAATTGAAATTTGAATTATTTGAATATGTGTGTTATTTAAATAATTGAGTTTTATGAGTAAAAATATGGTTATTTAGTATTGGGCCTATTTATGAGAATGGAAGTAATAAAGAGGTGTTAATTATTAAGCCCATTAAGACAGTCCTAGTTAGTAAGGATTAGAAGGAAATCATAATTAGAATTTCACTTGGAGAAAGAAGAGGAAGAAGAGAAGAGAAGAGAAGAGAAGTGAAGAGAAGAGAAGAGGAGAAAGAAGGAAAGTGAAGAAAAAACCCCAGAAGAGGAATCTTCAAGAGGTAAGGGTGGAGAATCCATGTTATTGTTTGATTGTATGTTGTGGGTAATGATTAGGAATATGCTAGGTTGTTCAATTTCAATTTCTAGAATCTTTGAATGTTAGGGTTTGAATGGAAATTGTGTTTTTCAATTTAGAATGATGACCCATGACTAGAAACATGTTAGGATACCCTTTAATGATGTTATTAGACTAATTGGAATGAGTTTTATGTGGTAATTTTGTGGGAGAAAGAATCTGGTTTGTAGCAGAAAAAATGTAGAATCGCAGACTGCACTTAGCGCGAGAAGAAGTCCGCTTAGCCCGAAATGTTCTGACTTTTGGGGTTGTTTATTCAACGAGGTGCGCTTAGCGTGATAGGTCGGGCTTAGCATGACCTGTAATGAAAAATGTTATTTTTAGGATCTTTTGACATCGAATATTATATAATTATATTTATTGTAGTATTTTCATATATGTGATTAATTGATCCAATTGTGATTGAATGTGTTTTAGATATGTTTTGAATATTATTTCAATGTATGTTTGGTTACTTGATTATAGTATGTGCTAATCTTATTTGATGGAATATGTTGAATAACATTGGTGGAATGATTTGTCATAATGTTATTTGTTATGTGTGATGATATGTATAAGATATATGTGATGATCTTGTTGTTGAAATATAATTTTGTGCAATTGATGTATAATTCACATGAGATGAGTTGTGATGGTATGCTTGGATAATTGAGGTTTTGTGAATAATCTTAATTTGCATATGTCATCTTGGTGAGTTGTACATATATACATTTGGCTCGATCCCTGTGTGGATAAGTAGCGATGAAACTGTGGGTTCACAAATTGACTCGATCCATGATGGATAAGTAGCAGTGAAACGTTGAGTTCACATTTGGCTCGATTCCATTGGGAATAAGTAGAGGAGACTTTTGGTCTTGTCTGGATCGGAAGTAAGGGCTTGGATTCTATGAATGAATCGGAAGCAGGGTTAACGAAATGTTCCCAAAAACTTGGTACCACATGCATATTTAGTCAAATTCATTGTTATCACATGAGTCATTATTGAATATGCAATGTGTGGAATGAAATTGTGATGTTAAATTATATGTATTATTAGATTGTTTGGATGGAATGATAATTATGCTATGTGTTATAGATATGAACATATTGTACTTGTAATGTTTGTATGATCATGTTATCTTAGAATATGACATGAAGTGTGTGGAATTCATGAATAGATGTGGTTTCTTCATTATTTCCATTTATATACTTTTGAATAATGATGTGAATTCTCACCCTTGTGTTATGATGTTACTTCTACGTGGGTAACGTGCAGGTTCCGAGAATAGCGGTGCTTCACACGAGACTAGTTGAAGAGTCTAGCTAGTTTATCTGTTACTAGGTAGTCTAGTCATTTCTCTGGTCATGTAACACAGGATTTATCTGGATTTCTGCTTTGATGAGATATTCGTTATGTATACTCATCTATTTTGATTGTATAATTGATATACTAAACTGATGTGGCATTGGCGCCGATGTATGAATTCTGATGACTTGAGTATGTTATGGATTCATCATTTTTCATCCGATGATTATAGTATGGGATGTAATCATTGATAGTATCTGTGAATAATAATTAATCCGCTGTGAAAATGCATGAATTTTTCTAAAGAATGAGATTAAAATATGTGTTATGATTATGACCAGTGTGCGTGTATTGTTTTAATTGTAAAGTAAATCATGTGACACCCTCTTGTTATGCATTTTATTTACTTTGATTGTGAAATAATTATGTGGGGAATTAGAGGGGGTGTAACAATCCACCCCTTGGGAACAACTGAAAGTGATATGCAATAGCTCAATCGAAACTTCTGGGCAATCAAAACTTGCACACAATCTGTTTGAAATCAATATTCAAACTGGTATTCTTATACTCAACAGAGTCAGTAGAAGATATGCCCCAGATTAAGATAACTCTTCAAAAATGGGTCGATCTTCGACACATCCCTGAAGCAATTTGTCTTGTGGGATAATCATGCTTTTCATCTGACACTCATTATGCAAGCTTTCTTGATGTTTAAGCACTTATTCATATGAAAAGAATGTTTTATTCTGTGAATGATAATTCTAATGCGAATCCTATGCTTATCTTGAAGTTAAAAAAGAAATTTTTTTATTTAAAGGACGTCAAAACATCGAATTTTTGTTCAAAGAAAGTAAAAAGATGGAGTGATACCAACTCAAAATTTTAGCAAGCCTCCTAAGAGTCAAGATACCGTATTCTCGTTACAGTTTAGCTTTCAAATTAACCCATGCTTCAATTAGGACTTTTAAGGGTTGTAACGTGGCCCAATTTACAATTTTAGAAAAAGGATTTAAGGCTCAAAATATTTGGTGTCTGCCCATTCTCTGTGATGTTCTCCATTCCTACATTCAATTAACTCAATACGAGCACCCATATTTCACATGGAGTTTACAATAATTGGGGAACCAACGAGGTATCTTACTTTCGGACATGGTAGACAATCACCTCTTTCATTTAGTATTTGATCACACGACCTTATTCCTCAACTTGTAATATCATATTATTTCTTTTCTTTTTTCTTTTTTTTTTCTTTTTTTTGAACAAGTCGAATGAAACTAAGTCGTTCAACTCTTTGTTAAGGCGTGACTACCTTATTCTTTGGTGGACGAGGAATGGCCATTGGGGTTTTGCCAATTTCCTCGACTTCTTGATGAATGAAGGGTAACAATTACGATTGATCCTTACACATACTCTCCTAGTGAGATTTAAATGATCAATCAGGTTAACTGAACACTACCCTGCCCCGGGTTAAAAATGAGGGTTTATTTTTTAATAGAAAAGAAACTCCTACTTCAAGGCTTAAAGGGGGTTAACAAGAGTCTATCTCCCTTATATCTCCGGTGTTAAAGGGGATTAACGAGAGTCTATCTCCCTTATATCTCCGGTGTTTAGGGATTTGAAACAATTCATCTACATCAATAGTAGAGTTTTTATCCAAAAGCAATACCGTTTGAGATTCTTGGTATGTTGTTCATCATCCTCCCTATAGAGGTTTTGCTTTATTTACAAGAGTTGAGCATCAAAATTATTTAGAAATAATTAAGAGTGATAACAAATGGATTTATTCAAGACAAACATATTCAATGCATTATGAATAATATTCAAGAATGAACAAGTTTTGCATACAAGTAAGTAATGAACAAACAAGAAAGATTACAAATGAGAATGCAAAATAAAACTGAAATTTTCCATCATTTGAGGAGACTAGTCTCCGAATGGACTTATTGCTTCAGAGGATGTATTTTGAAGTCTTAACATTCACTAAGTTAGCAGAGAATCCGGATATAACCATCCGGTGTGAAGCTGATAGCCTTCATATCGAGCAGGTCTTGCACTTTATCCCTGAACTCCCGACAATTCTCAATCGAATGGATGGATGCTCCAGAGTGGTACTCACATAATTTCTTTTCACTCCCTTCAGGAATCCATGTCAAAGTAGGAGGAAGCTCTTGCAACTTGACCATTCGAAGTTTAAGCAAGCACGTCAACAACTGGTCATAAGGCATAGGAATCAAGTTAAACTCTCTTGGTGTCTTCCTTATTTCCGGCTTACCTAAATGAGCATAAGGGCGATACCTGTCCCAACCTAGCATCTGTTTCTTATGATCTGTCCGTGATTTTGATTTAGGCAACCCGATACACGGAGTAGGACCTTGAGGGTGAGACGAAGCTGCCACTTTCTCTGCTGTAGTTGGGATATAGTTGACCCTAATGTTCAAACCATCTGGAGTGAACACAAATTCCCCTAATTCAAGCAAAACATGGACTGTATGCTTCAAAGCCTTACATTTTTCAACATCATGACTAGTAATTCCATGGTTGAAATCACAATGGGCATCAACATCCTCGTTATGAGGGAAATTTGCAGATAATTTTGCAGCACGAAGTTCAATCAACTAGAACTTAAGCAGGCGTGGAAATAAGTGAGCGTAAAGCATTGGAATTGGATCAAAATACTCCTTTTGGTCCTTCTTCCTTGGTGCATGACTCTTATCCCTTGATTCATTCGAGGAAAAGTAACCTGTTGCTGGCAAACAAACTTAGGAATCTCGTGTTGAGAAGGAAACACCCTTATTGAAAAGGTTTTAAACACAAAAAAGAGAGCCCGTAGGCGAAAAAGGTTTGAAGTGAGGTTGGTTGCTTTTACCTTGAAAAAGGTGTTTGAACCATTATTAAATATTTTGATTTTCAAAAGAAAAGAAAATAAGTTTTAATTTTATTAGATGCAAGGATGCAAAAGAAACAAGAAAACAAGCAAGGGAAACTAACTAGTTCTACCCTAATGTTGTCATACAAAGACTAATCCTTAGATTAAGGATAAAAGGAGCTTCTAAATAAGTTAGCATGCATCGATAACAATCCTAAAGTCTACCTCGAATCGCTACCTAGGATAGAGTCGAGAGAATCCTAAGGGAGCATATCATAGGTTCACAACCTAGATCTACGTCCATCTCGAATCGCTACCTAAGGTAGAGTCGAAGACAACTAAGGGAACATGGAAAAGGTTTACAACCTAAATCTATAGCCATCTCGAATCGCTACCTAAGGTAGAGTCTAAGATGACAAAAGGGAATGAAAAAGGTTTACAATCTAAATCTATGTCCATCTGGAATCACTACCTAAGGTAGAGTGGAAGACGACAAAAAGGATGAAGCAAACAAGTGCTTTGGCAGAAGCACACAAACAATGCAATGCATAATCAAATGATACACACATGCGTGGGGAAGATGAAAGAAGTTTGATAGCCTGCGACAGTAACGAGTATACTGGAGTCCACTAGGAGCTGACTTTTGGAGGAAAACCATAGCCACGAATGGAATTAAACGTGTCAAATAGGAGTTTCCTATGGGAGAAAGGTATCACGACATGATATGAATTATCAAGTGTGAGGAGCATATGAGTGTGAGTATCAAAGCAATAAATGTGAACCCCGTGAGAAGCGTGGAGAGTCAGAATAGGGGACTCTTGCCACTTTTATTATTGACTCGATAAAGGAAGCATCACGATTCGCGTGAGCTGAGCTGACAAAGTCTAGAACTGTGCGGGGGTTGATTGTGAACCCTTTCCGTGTGCCCATCATATCATCATATATATATATATCACCTATAAGTATCAAAGCAAGACTTTGCTTGGTGGTTCCACTTTGGGTTGCATAACCACTTATGACCTATGCAAGCACAAAAGTAAACACAATGGAAAATACCTTCCTATGCACGGAAGAGGATTTTAAACAAACCACACACAATTAGAAAATAGAATTGCCCTAAACAGGTCTTTAGATAAACTAGAGGGGTTCCTGAACATGCTTCAACTACGGACTCCCCATCATGCAAGTAAAGCGGTAGAACCCTACTTCTCATGCTCTCTAGAAAAACGGTAAATGCAGAAAGATAAACTAGAAGTAGTATAATACCAAACGGATATCGATCCGTAGCAAGCAAGCAAAGTGTAACTATTCCGGGAAACTTCTAGTAAGCTGCCATCAACAAAGCAATAATCAGAAATAACTTGATCAATATAATCCAAAAGGTGATGTCATGCAATAAGTGCGTGTAGTAGACACATCCTCATAACAATCGGAACACCTGCACAAAGATACATATCCAGACAAAATAGCAGCATACACGTTTCTCGTAACATGAGAAAACACAAAGCAAAGTGCGTTTAAAATGCAAGCAAAACCACAGGCAAAGTGGTAACCACGACGAAGTGGTATGTTAGTGTACCAAGATTAGGTAACTAACCAAAATATCCTCAATGTACCTTGCAAAAGTCAACAAACAGGTCAAAAATAACAAGGAGGAGGGAATGTAGTTACTTACTCACATCATAAGTCAAAATATGATCCAAATGCAAAGAAATAGAATGTGAACTTGTATAGCGACATAAGAATGGAAAGTCGGGAAGCCATGCCCACATAATGCAAAATAACCCATAAACAATATCAAAATCGAGCTAAATCCATCACAATAGTCCTCAAATGAAATGCTAAGCATAACTAGAGATCCAGAGAAGTCGGAAATCAAAGATCTACACTAAAATAGCCTAAAACGCATTATTCACAAAGAAATCGAGGCATGAAGTGTAGCTTCCTAATAGGGGGCAGCAACTACACATCCTAATGCTTACTTAAACATCTATAAAGATAGAGGAAAAGATTGCAAATTAACCATGCAAGAGGAACCTAGAAGAACTATACAAGTATCAAAATAGTTCCTAAGAGTTATACCGCTAAGAGTTAGCTTTAAAGCTCTATTTACAATACTAAGACAAGGTCTACATTTAACTACAATTAAATGGGGGAGAAATATTCTAAAGTTTCTAAGAAACACATGATATAATACTCCTACAACTAGTCAATTCAAATGACAAAGGAGAAACATGCTTTTAAACAACACAACATAATCGAAACTTTAGAATTAAGTGAGTATTGAATTAAATTAGGTATGGAACTTTAAAATTCAGTATATAAATCATATTCAATGATATCAAACTAAATGTACCAGAAAAATCATGATTGAAACAAATATATGTGCAAAACTAAGTCAAAACGGTCAATCATCGCTCTACGGATCAACTATCATGATACCCTAACCATATGACTCGATCATGGATTCTAAATCAAGGTATCATTACCTAAACATGTTAACATGTTAATCAAGAAGTTAATTGAGGGTTAGAACAAGTATTAGGCATCGTATGTAAAAAATCGATTCCTAACTAGGATAACTAGTAAACAATTATCTATCTTTGTATCATACAAAGAAAAAAATCGGATAAAAGACCTAAAGAGATCTAAAAAATTGTGACAAAAATACCTAAGGGCTCCTAATATCTAATAGAATCAGCATCTTATTTTTAGGAATTTTTATTGTTAAGAAACGATCAAAAATCGCATCAAAATGCGAGGTGTTATAGGAAAAATCGCTTCTAAACATATTATCAAAAACAATTAAAAAGAGATTGAATTTTAATTACAAAAATTCCCAAAAATAAGCCAAAAAAAATAGTAAGAGTCTATGAGGTCAGGAATCTATTTATTTGGATTTTCATCATCGAGAAACGATCAAAAACTACATCGAAATGTGCACGGTATCAAAAAATAAATCGTTTCTAAATGTATTATCGAAAGTTAATTAAAAACTAATGAAAGTTAATTATTAAAAATTCATAAAAAATTTCAAAAATATCCTAAGGTGATAAAAAGTCAAAAACGCATTTATTTATATTTTTTATAAGTCGAAACAATCGAAATCGAAAGTTAAATTGAGCTATGTCAAGATTATGAAGCATGGAAACAGGTGGGTGTAAACCAAATTTTCAGATTATGCAGAGACTAGTTATATGGAGCTAAGGCCCAGCAAGCATGGAGTGTGGGCAGGAATTCGCTTAAGCCTGGTCCAATTTTCACTATGCCCAGTTTGTCCAAACAAATAATATTCTCCAGATTTCTTTATTGTTATAATGCATGTCACGTTTATATCTTCCTCCTATGTTACATACCTTATATCAATTGGTCCATTCAATAATACAAATATGTTAAAAATAAGAGGACACGTGTCAGGTTCCGGTTGGTTAGTTATGGCTAAACATGTACTAGTGAAAAATCAACACGCATAGGGCTAGTCAAAGCAAGTTGCCGAAGAGAGCAGTTTTACGGTAATCTTCTCCGGTGGTATGGCCGTAAAAACGTAAACCCATGGAAATGGAAATCGAAGGCACTGTTCTATGCGAAATCTCACACTGAATCCGAATCTAACCTCAGTTTCGACCAAAGCATACTCTAACTTGGTGAAATTTGAACGTCAAAATATATCACGAAATCGAAAACTTGCAGAAACTCCACAAACCTGATAATTATCGATCTCTGCGAATTCTCAGGGATAACTCTATGAATTATGTTCCTTTAGACGATGTTTCTGATAAATGGATCTTGAAGGAAGTTACGAATCTTGCTATACCTTCACCACTTCTGCCGAATGAAGATTCTCCCACGGCGATGAAGCGAAAGAAGAGGAGGAGTTCTTGATGCTTTTTCTGTGTTGAAGACGAGAAAGAGGCCGCGTTTAGATGAGGAGATCGTGGTGTGAAGGGTGAGAGAGAAGAGAAGTGAAAGTGTTCTTGAAAAACTCCTTGTAACAGATATTTTGTTAGAGTTTGTTGTGGTTGCAATGGCTTCGATGATAGACGATGGGAGAGAGGTGGAAGAAATGTGGTTATGGGAGAGTGAGTGGCGGTTGTGATTGTTGAAGGTGGTGAGAAAAAAAGACGAGAGAGAAGAAGAGTCAGGTTGTTATCGTTGTTACAGTGGCATTATGGCCGTTAGAGTGAAGGAAAGAGGTTGCGAGATTTTGTTATCAACAAGAGAAAAAATGAGAGAGAGATCAAGTGAGGTGAAGTTATTTTGAGTATATCCTCTGCATCATGCATGCATACGCGTTCTTGTACGTCCAAATGAAGAAAGTATGAGCTGGGCCAACGACTCTCCTCCGCAAATTCTGGGCACAAAACGAAAGTTCAACTTTTCCATTCCCTTCACTTTGTGGCCATTTAATCAGACACCTATGCTCCTTCAGAGTGAAATCCCAAGATCAAAGTTGCAGATAAGATCACCATGAACAAATTTCATGTTGGGAGTTTTTCGATTCGAGGCCCATAACACACTCTAAAACAGTTCCGGAGTTAAGAGAATGCAATCGATAACACACCGGCGATGTCGTTAAATATTTCGCAAATGTTTTTCTTTGACTTTACCACCTTATAACTCTCGATTCAAAGCCCGGATGACTTCGATTCCTTCGGGAAAGTTGTAGAATGCCATGAAGTGAACAACTTTGTATTTGAACATTTTCTGACACAGAGTCGGGAACCATGAGAAAATCGAACCTGAAGTCATCAGTCTGACCATATTGGAAAAAACCAAAAAATTTCTATGTCGAACATTGTAAACATGAAAAACTCATAATTTTCGGGCTCCGTAACTTTCGATACAAATCCTAAATAAATTCGATTTCTTCGACAAAGTTGTAGGCTATCTTGAGATAAACAACTCTCTCTTTAAGCATTTTCTGAAACGGAGCCAAGAACTATATGAAAATTGAACCCAAAGTTGTCGATCTGGCCGTGTGAAAACTTCAGCAAAATTTCACTAAGTGATGGACTTTGCACACATGATAAATTTATAACTTCCGAGCTTCGTAACTTTCGATCTGAATCCCGAATGGATTCAACTTCTTCAGCAAAGTTGTGGATTGCCGCGAAACAAACAACTTTGTATTTCAGCTCGACTTGAAATGATGGTTAGAAACACGTGTAAAATACCTCCGAATTCGAGCACTTGATCATGTTAAAAGTCTCCAAAATTTCACTATAAACTTCAAACTTCGGAGCCCCATAACTCGAAATCCGGGCATTTACAGAGAAATCCTCACAAGGGTAAATTTTAAGTACGAAATATGCTCTTACCAACGATTACCAATTTCTAGCTTTCGACCACAAATGAACGAGATACGGAGTTGACAACATGGCTCCGGGGTCATGAACCTTTTAAAATAGAGAAAAAATTTCTAAGTCCAAGATTACTTAAAATGCAAGAAATCTCGTTTTCTTCCGAATTTTCTCAACAAATGATCACATTTTCTCAGATATCGACTTTTGAGAATAACTTTGACAAAAAATTCCACTCGATCAAACTTTGACTTTTATTGACTTTTCATCGAGCACACTCAAATCTCTTTCCATTCGACCGTTCTTGATTTTCTGATGAATCGTACGGATCAATAAGTCGTATACAGATACTTCAAGAATCACAGAAGGCCATAGAATCATTTTGGCTCAAATTTTTGACCACAACACACTCTTGCGCGAAACCCTTAATTAATATACACTCGATAGGAGATCGGAACTCCAAAACTCCAATCCTCGTGAGATAATCAGAATCTTTTAGACCGTACACGTCTTGCACATTGAGATGATGCTTGAAATAACGCAACCTCATATATTCAACCTTTATGAATCAAACGCTTCTTCTGAATTGTACAGGTTCACACGATTAGAAAATCTCGAACCCGTGGCTAATGAATGAATGATATGCATGCAATGCACCTATTGATTAAGAAGCCAACTATTTATTTAAAAATGATGAGGGGGAATTTTGGGGTACAACAATCATCTTCTACCTTGTTGGTTCGAAAGGCTTGCGCCAATCTCATCCCTCGGTCGAAGAAGATTAAATAGGGGCAGCTGTGGTACCCCAAAATTCGCCCTCTTCACTTTTTAATAAATAATTGGTTTTCACTTAATCTATAGGTGCATTACATGCATATCATTGATCATATTACATGTATATCATTAATCATATGGCGATGAGGTTCATAGTATCTCAATTTGTGGAAGAAAATGTGCGTTTTGGCCATACAAACTATTTTTCGAGCCAAAAATCGATATTTTTTTGTTCGTACGTTTGACGCATGATTTTCTGGTCAGAAGGTCATTTCGGGTTGATTCTACCGGCATTGGGATCTCTTAAATGTATTCTCCAATTCATCTTTTCAGATCGGGAGCCATTTTTTTGTACCCCAAAATTTTCCCTCCTATTTTTTAGGTCAAGATGCATCTCCATACTCAAGAATTCCTCAAAGGTTGATCAGATAAACCCTCTCGTAAGAAATCAAACCACAACTAGGGTTTTGTTTCTCTCAAGAAAAAATTGAGTTCTAATGTCTCAAGTGCGAATCATGCCTTATCATTTGTCTCAAAGTATCACCATGTCAAGCTTCAAGCCTCATGGCCCAAGTTTGCTCATCAATTGCTCAGGTGGTTGAAAATCAACTGTATTGGACAAAAAGTTAATTGTGGTCAACATACAATCAAACTTCATCACTTTTTGGTCAAAATCAAGATTTTTAAGTCACATTCATCATTTGATCAAGGATTGATCATGATTCATCAAGAAAATTCAAAAGAATGATCAAAAGTCAAAAGTTTCTAAATTAGGGTTTCTTAAGGAAAAGTCAACAGAGCTTTGACCAAGCATAACTTTCACATACTTCATCAGAAATTTTTCCTCCAACGCTCATTTTAAATGGAATTCAATTCTCTACAACTTTGTGTCTCACTAATTTTGTTCAAAAATGCTTCATTTGAGAGTTATGGGTCAAGACATTATAGGTGCTTCTAAAAGTCAACAAAAAGTCATCTTTTTTCAAAGAGGTGTACATGAGGATGGAAACTTAAATGAAGATGAAACCAAAAGGATAATTTAGAGGACATTTTAATCTTTCTAAAAAGTCCAAGAACACTCCCAAATGATAAAAATTGAATAAGATATGGCTTGAGCAAAAATGGAAATTTTGAAGAAGTGCATGAAGAAAATATTGATCAAACTTGGAAATCTTCCAAATGGGCATATGTTTCTTTAATCTAAACTTGTTTCTAACATTGACAAGAACTTCTAGGCCCATCTACACGCCATGGCATTATTTATTTTATTTATTTTTGAATTAATTCATTTTAATTTAATTTTAATTAAAATAAAATATGAAATAAGATAAGATAAGTGCAAGGCTGTAAATCTAAGCTTCTTGTGGTCTAAGCAACTCATAGCAAGCTGGAAATTTAGAAAATATTTGATTGGCAAGAGATTGAAGTTGATTGAAGATAAAAAATAGCAAGATTTGGTGTTGATTTCCAATCAAATATTTTTGCATTCAAAGCTTGATTTCTGATCAAATTTGTTGACCTAAATTCATCTCTTATACATATACAAGGATGCCAGATGAAGAACAGACGAAATTCTTGCCTCAAGAACCCTAACCAAGCTTGAGAAATTCGTGACTTTCAAGCAACTTTCAAACCAAGTTTTCAATCGATTCAATCCATTCCAAGGGTGCCAATCAATTCCTAGATGCTCTCTAAATCGTTCCAGATCCACACAATCGATCAACACATCCAGAATCACTCAATCCAAATCACGATTTGCTCTTTTTTTTTTTAATTTCGATTTTATAATTTCATGCTTATTTAATTGAATTTAACCATATATTTGTGTTTGTGATGAAGTTTCGATGCTTTCTAGATAGTTAGATTAAAGCTCAAGTGTAGGACGAAACTTTCAACATTTTTAGGGTTCATAGCTTCAAAATAGGGTTTTCCAAAATCGACAAAATTAAGGGCATATTCATGTTCAGGAGGTCGATTCTAATCGATCCATGGTCTCACCATTAATTTATATTGCATATTCTTGATTTTGGAAAGTTGTAGGTGCTATAGGGACATGCATGGTCGTGGGTAAAGCCTTTAGCCACGAACTGACCGTTGATAAAGGTCCCAGGAAATTCAAAACGGGGAAGATAACCCCTTCGCGTGCGTTTTCAAATTTTAATATATTCTGAAATTTTATTTTATTATATATTAATTTTCTTTCATTCCACTAACACCCATCATAGGTGGCTCAGATGGCAAGCGTGTGGAGACCTTTCACCTTGAGAGTTTGGGTTCGAACCCAACCTCCCTCACATATTTTTTGGTATTTTTCTACTAACCCTTATTTTCTCTTCTTTTTTTTTTACCTTATCTCTCTTTTCTAATTCCTTTTCTTAATTTAATTTCCTTTCAAATATATTTTTAAAATATAACAAAAACCCTAAAAATATTTTTTTCTTTTAGAATTAGGTCATCAAAATACTTATTTAATTTTTGACACCAAAAATGTTTATTTTTCCTTTTTATTTTAATTATTTGCTTAATTAATTCTAAAAATTAACTTTAAGCTTATTTCTTAATTAAAATCAACCCCAAAATTTACAAAAAAATATTTTTCTCTATTAAATTAGGTTTTCTACTAACCTTAATTTTTTTTACTAACCCTTAAACCATTTTTTTACTAACACAAAAAACTTTTTTCTAACATTATCTCCTTTATTCCGTTTTAATCTTTGTCTTGATATTTTTCCGATTATTGTAACTGCTTCCAAGTTGTAATAGTTAGGTTTAAATTTCTCGCACATTTTTCATTATTATGTATGTGCTCATAGGATGTAATAGCTTAATTAGGGTTTATTTTCCGCATTTACTTTTTGCACCTCCTACTATGTATCTTCCCCAAAGCCTTGTAATAGCGTAGGGTTTACTTTCCATACTTTTACTTTCCACACTCTATAACTGTATATATTTCTAACTGCTTAGATGTATGGCTAATAGGATTGTATGGCAAGACTAATCAATCAATCTTAGAATAACCTAACTTCAAGATAACATATCTGAATTGAACACACTTTGCATACTCATACCCTCTAAGGTATCCTCTCTTGTTTCCTTACAAAATGGTCATGTCCCTCGAACGTAGGGGTACCATTATCAAAGTCCTTCAGTTAAATCATCACAAAGATCATAGTCCCTCGGTGTTGCCTACAAATATATGACCTCGTCCCTCGGTTGTTGCCTACGAATAAGTGATGATCGTCCATTCGAATTGCTAAGGGTATCCTTACAATGTTGCCTTCGATGACCATACGATGACCCTACGTCCATCCCTTCACATCCAACGGATAGGGTTACCTACCAACTAATGGTATGGACAATAATATCTTAAAGGAGAAGGAAAATAACAAGAATGACCTTCTGAGTAGGTAATAAGACTTTTAATCGCTTGCTCCAATCCAATCAAAAATGCTTTTCACACCTCACACTCTTTTCAAAATAATTTTCAAATAAACACTTTGTATACATTCATACGAGAATCATTACAAAGTTAAACTTTCGAAATATTTTCAAACACTTCGTATACATTCATACGAGAATCATTACAAAGTTAAACTTTCAAAATATTTTCAAACACTTCGTATACATTCTTGAGGACAGATACAAGAATCATTACGAAGTCAAAGCAAATTACTTTTCAAATCACACACACAAAGCGAGTTTTCAGAAAGTGAGCTAAAACAATTAAGAGCCCGTAGATAACTATGGATTGAAAATATGCTAATACCTTCCCTTTTCATAATTACCTATATTACTCAGAATTTATCAAAGGTCTTTCCTGTTCTTTTCACCTTTCCTTTATTGGATAAAAGAAAAGTCGGTGGCGACTCTTTCTATCCACACATTTGCGATAAAACACAAAATAAACAAGTCAGTTCTCCCACCGTGTTACAGAACTAGCGACTCTACTGAGGAGAACACCCAAAGAGAGGTTACCTTAGGGCTATAGATCACTTTTAATCGCTTTCTGTTTGCTTTGTATGCTTTAATATTAAGGGTTGCTTTGGTATTATATTTGAGGGGGGGGGGGGTCCTATACCCGAATCCAGGTTTCCTTAGGTAAGTAGCAATTGATCATCGCGACTGTCCGGCGTAGATCGAAACAGTTAAAATGATGGCTACAGTTAGTGTGATACTTTGGATGTCCTGATGTTCCTCATGTTTAGTTAAGGAAATATTTGGCATATCTGTGGTGTCATCAAGCACTAACTAAACTTTTAGAACCCTAATTGGCCTATCTTAGCCATTAGAAGGTATTAAGATAGTTGGATTCGGTGCAGACTGAGGTTTGTTGATACTCGATGCTACGCTCATTGAGATTCGACTTTCGGGATGTTTCGGTCGACCATTTGGTAGTCGTACTGAAATAAAGCCTGCAAGAAAGATCCATGATATGAGATTCCTAGAACCTGGTTACTATTGTAGGACAGGTTTAACCAAGTTAAACTCCAGTGAAGGGTAGACACCTATACCTAATGCAAGCCTTAAACCTAGGGCTATTGTGTGAATTGCTTGTGTGTGCTATTTAAACATGACATCATGACATCATATCATCATATCATCATAACATTTCTAACCATTTCAAGGACCCAGGGATTTACTTTTGCTTTGTATTGTAGGGTTATGGCTTCCAGGAGGACTATATGAATCAACTTTGTGGGTATACCTTCTCAACTCAAGGAGTTAGTCTCAAAAGTTCCCGATCACTCTCAGTTTGTCAAGATGCATGGTTATCTACTCGACTTGGTTACCTCCAGTTTTGAAGAAGATATGATGAATGTCTTATTCCAGTTCTTTGATCCAAAACATCACTGCTTTACCTTTCCAGACTTTTAGTTGGTACCTACAATGGAAGAATTCTCCAAGATACTTAGGATACCCATCCTTGATCAGATACTTTTCACCGGTCTAGAAAAAAGTTATGAGGTTTGAAGGCATTGTAGCAGCTTTGCATCTAAAACGGTCAGACATTGAAGCTAATTGGGAAACAAGAAGTGGTCAAGGGTTTGCTTACCAAGTTTCTGATAAAGAAAGCTCGAGAATTCCTAAAGGCTGTGAGTTTCCATACTTTCGAAGATATTTTGGCTTCGTGCTATTCCCTAATCCAGACCAATTCATAGACGTGAATGTCATCAAGATATTCCTCATTCATAATCATGTGCCTACTTTGCTTAAAGATATTATGTATTCTCTTCACACTCGTACTATGAAAAGACAAGGAACTCTCATGTGATGCATACCGTTATTATCCAGGTGGTTTATTTCGCACGTTCCTCGATCGATAATGAAGAATGAACAAGGTCTGAAATGGTCTCAAAGGTTGATGTCACTCTCTCACTCAAATATTCGTTGGTGTCTCCACTCTCAAAAAGATTTCACCTTCATTGATAGTTGTGGGGAATTCCCTAATGTGTCACTCCTTGGCATAAGGGGAGGTATCACTTATAATCCTTCTTTGGCATTACGACAGTTTGGTCATGCTCGAAGAGACAATCCTCGTGATATACTTATCCAAGGTATTGTGTTTGACTACGACAAAGATCTCCATGGTTATCGTCGAAGATTTATGCACGCTTGGGGCATGGTAAAGAAGACTGATACTAAGACTTTGGGGCATAAAAATTCCATTCCTTGGGAACCTTTCTTCAAATGGGTGTGATCTCGAGCTCAAAATCTCATGATGCCATATGTTGTTATCCTACCGATAATTATGGAACCTATTGTTGAAGTCCATGAGTCTTACACCATTCACCATCCAGACATGCCCACCGATTTCGAAGAATTAAAGAGATCCTGGATTCAACTTAGAGAATAAAGGGATACGTTCGAAGCTCAAGGCTATGCAAGCGAGAAAAGAGTGCTAGAGCTGACGAAATTTCTTCACAAAGAATAAAGCACTAACACCTATGTCAACACATAGAGGAAGCGTCTATGGGAGGCTTAAGGAACTAGGAGTCTTACTTTTTGAACTTTTATTTGTATTTACTAATCAAACTAATAAAAAGTTTGTTCTTGCTTGTTTACAAAATTTAAATTCCTAAGGTCCTTGAAAATATTGCATAACATTGCATATCATAACATATCATTTCATAACAGGTACTCTGAAGACCAGTTTTCTCATTCTCTTGCAGTTTATTTCAGCAGAAATGGTTCTCGAACAAACTGTCAAAGATCTCCAGGCTCAGAATGCTCAGTTGCAAGAGATGTTCACCAACTTGACCCAAGGACAAAAAGATCTGAAAGAACTCATCATCAAGAAGAAGAAAAAGAAGATCGCTAGTATTCTCAACATGGGGAAAAGGTTCAGAGGTCAGTTCACGGTAGTCAGACAACTTGAGTTCTCATAAAAAGCGGTGAAACTGAAGGAAGTGTCAAGGCCAATGAATTAAGTCATCATGGGTCTAAAAGAAAAAGAGGAAGAAGACTATATGAGCGAGCAGTATCCTCCTAAGAACGAGAAGTATAAGCAACTTAAAAATCGTATGAATGTTGTGGAAAATCTGAAAATATCAGGGTTGAACTTTGATGACTTAAGCTTGGTTCCTGGAGTGGTGATTCCCCGTAAGTTCAAAGTTCCTTATTTTTTCAAGTATGATGGCATTTCCTGTCCAAAGCTTCACCTGAAGTCCTATGTTCAGAAAATTCAACCATACACTGCTGATAGGAAGTTGTGGATGCATTTCTTTCAAGAGAGTTTGTCTGGAGCACAATTAGAGTGGTACTTTCAGCTAGAGAATACTCACATTCATACCTGGAATAATTTGGCAGATGATTTCTACAACCAATACCAGTATAATGCTGAATTGGCACCAACCTGTATGCAACTACATAATATGTCTATGGGTCGTGATGAGAATTTCAAAGAGTACGCTAGAAAATGGAGAGACATAGAAGGCAGAGTCCAGTCACTCTTTTCTAATAGGGAGCTGGTTGACATGTTCATGGGAACGCTGATAGGCCCATTCTTCAATCATCGGATTGGAAATTCTTTAGCCGGATTCACCGAGCTGATATTAACAGGAGAACACATTGAAGCCGGAATCAAGAGTGGAAAAATTCAAGTCGAGACATCTCCAAATGCTGCAAAGAGACATTTTGGTGGGAAGAAAGAAGCCAATGTTGTATATGGCCAGAAGAGCCGTGATAAAAATGATCGCCTTCAATTTGTGGGGGTACTTTTGATCTCCTATCCCGCGCTAGTGCAACCTCAACAAGACAACGCGCGTAGACAGGATGCGTCGAGAATACAACTTATGAAGATCAACATGTCGTTGTCCCAAGCATTGCAACACATGTTGAAAGTAGAGCTGGTTAAAGAGAGGTGTTTAACGACTGATGGACAACCAAGAAGTGTTATTCATGAAAACTCTGTCTGTAGAGAGTTTGTGCGAAGATGTTTCCAAAACATGAAAATTGAAGACATAAGCATAGAAAAAGCCATACCAGAAGTCTGGAATACCTTGGGGAAACCAAGTGGGAAATTGGATCTCATGGTGAAATATACCTCCCCCAAAAGCTCTAAGATTGCAATTGAAGACATCAAAGCCACTGGATAAGGAGATGATGATTATCCCGAAGAATATGCCGACGTAAACACAATAAGGATCACCTCTGCCGATTCTGCACCTAGAGTGGCACCTCTAGTTATTACCTAACCCAGACCAGTTCCATATTCCTCTGATAAAACTATACCTTAGAATTATGGAGCCGATGTTTATTACCATAGTGTCAAACAAGAACCATTGGCCATTGAAGACAACACCGTTGAAGTTTCTAATCCTGATGTTGACAATATTACCGGATCAAGCAAAGTAACCAGAACCGGAAGAGTGTTTTCTCCAGACATATCTCCTCCAAAAGACATTGTCGTACCAGTCTATATTCCTGTTGTTGAGCCAGCCAGCGAGGCTCGAGGAAAAGAGAAAATGACTCAACCAACTCAGACTGAAATACCAAAGGAAGTTGTTGAAGATACCTCCAAGCAAGAGATGGAAGAGATATTAAAGATCATTAAGAAAAGTGATTACAATGTTGTGGAGAAGTTGGGACAAACTCCATCCAAGATATTCATGCTACCTCTGTTGCTGTGCTCTGAGGCTCATGTTAAAGCTTTGGTGAAATTCCTGAAGAATGCTCACGTACCACAAGACACTTTTGCTGGAAAATTTGAAAGTTTTATTGCTAGACTAACCATAGACAATGGTTTGGGTTTTTTCGACGCTGATCTGACTCCTACCAGAAGAAAACACAACAAAGCCTTGCACGTCTCTATGGAATGTAAGGGCACTACATTGTCTCATGTGTTGGTGGATATTGGTTCTGCTCTAAATGTCTTGCCGAAAATTGCTCTAGACAAACTTGATGTTGAAGACATGGTCATGAAACTTAGTGACATAATCGTACAAGCTTTTGATGGTTCAAAGAGAATAGTACTTGGAGAGCTCAATCTGCCAATCAAAGTGGATTTCCAGACTTTTGACTCTACTTTCTTTGTGATGGATATTCGCCCAGCTTATTTTTTCTTGCTCGGACGCCCCTGGATATATGGGGCATGCGCTGTTACCTATACCTTACATCAGAAGTTTAAGTACCCAGTGAAGGGGAAGATTGTTACAGTATGCGGAGAAGAAGAATATATGGTGAGCCATCTGCAATTATTCTGATATATTGAAATGGAAGGAAAATTTATCGAAACTCCCTGTCAAGCTCTTGAAGTAGTTCCACGAGTCATGCCTGTTGACGCTCCTATCACTCCTATAATTACTAGAGTTCCACCAAATATGGCCTTGCTGAAGGACGCCAGAGATGTAGTTGAAGAAGGAGGTTGTACTGTTTGGGATTAATTGCCCGATTTTCCATTAAAATATGCTCAAGCTGCATATTTCATCTTTCATTGCTCAAGCTGCAGTTTGGGCAAAAAAGGGTATCCTGGTAGACTGAAAATCTGAAAGGGCGGTCTAGGCAAAAGTTAGGGATTTAAGCGTACGGCTATGTCTCGTTCAGATCACCTACCTACAGACTACTATCAGCATTCAAGATTTAAATGGCAAAATTCAGTTCACTCACTTTCTACTGACAGCAAGGAGATGAGATAGTCGAAATATATGAGTACTAGCATAGTTGAAACTCGACGAGATTGTTTCTGCATAGCTTTTTTCCTTGTATACAAACTACTTGGCCATACGCCACCTTTCAAATTAATACAAGTTCTTTCTTTTTACAGTCTTCACTATTATTGTTTTTGCATAAAAGTCCAACGATTGCTTTGAATGACTATATGCATCTGACAATAAATACCTGTTCACAAACATGCGAAAAGTGAACGAACAAGGATAATTACTACAGGCTCTAGGAATTGAGATGACGACGAAAGTCACCAAGACATTCCCCTGTAGAGTATAATTCCCAGAGGTATCGCTCACCGCAAACCTTCCCTGGCGAAGTACAAATTTCATTCCACTAGTTCCAACATTCCAGGTTTCATCGCATTAGTCCGACGTGATCGGCCGACTGACCGATTACATCAATCTCCGGCGATGCGTTTCATCTCCAACAGAGATATTTATCCCCAGCAGAATATCTCTAAACAATTATCATTCCCCTGACAGTAGCAATATCCAGACTCAAAACTTGGTCAGATATTGCATCGGAGGAAACCTACATCTTTTACTCCCCATCCAGAAGCTTCGACAGGCTCCAGATCCCTTGAAACCCGCCTCTCAGCAACAATCAGACGCTCCCCAGCGAGATCGACGCACAAGTTCCCCAGTGGAGTGCCTCCCAGTTTCTATTGTCCTCAGCAGGGTCTACGCACAAGATCCCCAGTGGAGTATCTCTTAGTTTCTACTATTCCCATCAGCATTGATATCTAGGCTCGAAACTTGGTCAGATAGTGCATCGGAGAAATCCGAGATATCCTTCTTCTCTTTCAAAACGGGGTTTCCATCCATTTCATCCCCAAGCAGAAGTTCGAAATCTCCAACAGGACATTCGCATCTTCTTCAAGATGGATATGTTTTGAAATACCACGACACCTATCATTCATACATTATTCATAAAAGTCATAACATGTGCATATATCACTCATACGCATTGTCATGCATCATAATCTGCATGAAGCTAACTATATCCTATCAAAGTTTCTTTTGTTTTTTCCCAACAGGTGAAAATCGATTCTAAACGAAAGGTCAAGGATTAATACCCGAAACAAGACGGGAAACCCTATCCGAAAGGTCGTACGATTCTTCTCCAAATGAAAGGTCCAGGATTAATATCCGAAGCAAGACGGGAAACCCTATCTGAATGACCACCCAAGTTATCCTCCGACAACAGGTCCAGGATTAATACGAAGCCAGACGGGAAACCCTATCGAACGACCACCCAAGTTGTCCTCCGACAACAGGCATTGGATCAAAACCCGAAGCACAACAGGGAAGCTATCCACATTCTGCCGCTTATTATCCCCTCAGAGTAACCAGGACGAAGGTTTATTCTGACTCTCTCTTATTATCAACAGCAACTATAGAGTCTGGCGTACGACTCAGTTGCCTTGGATGGCATCTTAAGCCCATCTCCGACTATTTGTCGACATCTCTCCACTTTTAGAATGCTGCATATTTGGTTAAAAACCAATACAAACCAATAACTTCATTCAAAGACGAGCGCGAAGTCTAACGTACGACTCTCTCCAGATGGCATCTTAAGCCCATCTCCGTGCTCCTTTCTGCCTTCAGGAACATCTGCAGAGCCTAGTGTACGGCTCGTTCCCCAACATCAGTCTCTCCAGATGGCATCTTAAGCTCATCTCCGACGTTTCTCCTACTCAGGCAACGTTCTTGAGTCTAACGTACGACTCATCCCCCAGTGAAGCCTCCAGCTTATCCAAATGTCATCTGTAAGCCCATTCCCATGCATCATCAGTCAACAGCGAGTGCAAATTTTCAAGTGTACTCGAGTGTTCAATCATCTTCTACCTTCAGGTCACGAAAGGAAAATATGCCAATCTAACCCTTCCAGTACAAGAAGATTTAACAGGGGCAGCTGTCATACCCCAAAATTTGCCCTCCTACTTCAAAAGACATTTCTCATATCCATACACAAGGATTTCACAAGGGTTGACCAGACAAAACCTCTCCTAGACAATCAACCGAAACTAGGGTTTGGCAATTCTCAGATCAAGTTGGTTCCCAACATCTCCCTTGGTTATCATGCCTCCTCATGTGCTTCAAAGAATCTGCATGTTAAGTTTCAAGCCTTACAAATCAAGTTTCCTCAAACAATTGCTCAGATGGTTGAAAATCAGTTGTATTGGACAAAAAGTCAATTGTGGTCAACATACAGTCAAACTTCATGATTTTTGGTCAACATCCATATTTTGAAGTGACATTCATCATTTGATCAAGGGTTGATCATGATTCATCAAGAAAACTCAAGATTTGATCAAAAGTCAAACTTTCCAAATTAGGGTTTTTTGAAGGAAAAGTCAACAGAACTTTGACTGAGCATAACTTTCTCATACTTTATCAGAAATTTTCCCACCAAAGCTCATTTTGAAGGAAATTCAATTCTCTACAACTTCATGTCTCTCAAGCTTGGTCAGAAAATGCTTCATTTGGAAGATATGGATCAAAACATTACAGGTTCTTTTCAAAGTCAACAAAAAGTCAACTTTTTGTAAAGAAGTGTTATTGAGCATGGAAACTTCAATTGAGATGAAACCAAATAGGTTGTTTAGAGGACATCTAGAGATTTCTAAAAAGTCCAAGAACACCCAAAAATGTTAACAATTGAGCAAGATACACCTTGCACAAGTTGGGTATTTTTGAAGAGGTGCACAAAGAGAAATACTTGTCAAAAGCCAAAACTTTGCAAATGGGCCTAACTTTTCTTGGTTCAAACTTGTCCTCAGCTAATTTGGAACCTCCAAGCCCAAGGCCACGAATTTTATCTTTTATTTTCTATTTAATTTGGATTTTAATCATTTAAAAGCCAATTAAATTAAAATAAAAGGTAGAAAATCAAAATTAAATGCAAATTGGATTTTTCTCTCATTCTTGGGGTCCAAGCAAACCTCCCAAGCTGGCAAATTCGAAATTGGCATTGATTGGCAAGAGAATTGATTGAAATTTGATCAAAAAGGCAATATTTGGTTTTATACCAAATCAAATATTTTCTCATTGATTGATACATTATTTCTTCATGATTCTTGACCTAAATCCATCTACTATATATACATAATGCATACACATGAACAAAGGACGAATTTTCTGCCTCCAAGAACCCTAATCAAACTCAAAAAAACTGTGTTGTTCAAGCTACTTGCAGCCCTAGTTTTGCTTGGATTCAGACAATTCTAAGCTTGTCAATTGATTCACAGAGGTCCACAGAGTCATCCAGGCGTTCACAAATCACAAATACATCCAGAAACACGATATCACGATTTCGGTTTGCACTCACTTTTGTCAAATTCAATTTTGATCATTCACGCATAATTAATCTGTTTTGATTGTTTGTTCATGTTTAGAATGATGTATGCAAGCCATCTGGGTGGTCCAATTCGATTTTATATGCAGGAATATCGTGATGCCATTGTTAGGGTTCCAAAGCTTCAATTTGGGATCCTTCGATTTAGGAAAAATTGGCCAAAACTAATGATATATTCTTGATCAAGAGACAAAACCGAGTTGAACCATGGCTTCATATTGAATTTATATTGCTTGTATCATATTTTAAAAAATTGCAGGACTTGTAGCTACGGGTAATCCGTTGGTAAAGCCTTTAGCAACGAACCAAAACCGTCGCTATAGGTTTAAACATTCAAACGAGGAAGATGAAGTTTTGGCGCGTGATCTGGCAATCAGAACTTTGTTTCCTTTAAAACGTTTTTGTTTCATTATTCTAACACCAAATGCAGGTTGGCTCAGTGGCAATGGTAGCGCGTGTTTCCCTTGGAAGTCCTTGGTTCGATCCCTGGCATTGTCCATTCTTTTTTACAACTTCTCAAAACTAACTCTTTTTTCTATTTTTCTTTTAATATTTTCCTTTTAATTTATTTTATCTTTAAATATTTTTCTCATTCATTTAAAAATCACCAAAAATATTTTCCTTTTGCATTTTAATCAGAAAAATACTTATTTAATTTTTAACATTAAAATTAATATTTTTGCATGCATATTTTAATTAATTGTTAATTAATCATTAAATTGACTTTTAATTGCTTTTCCTTATAAAAAACGATCCAAAAAATTCCCAAAAAATTACTCTATCATCTAATCAACATTACTAACCTAAAATCTTTTTCCTCATTCAAAATCTTATTTTTTACTAACATTTTTCTCTTATGCGAATCTCTTATATTTTCCGATTATTATGTATCTGCTTACAGGTTGTAATAATTAGGATTTATTTTCTCGCATTCTTTTTTCAATATTATGTAACTGCTCATGGGATGTAATAGTTTAATTAGGACTTTTACTTTCCGCACTCCTATATTATGTAACTGCCCCAAAGCCATGTAATAGCGTAGGATTTACTTTTCCGCACTTTACATTTACGCAATTTACTTTCTGCACCCTATAAACTGCTAGTAATTAGGCGTGTATGGCAAGATAAAAAAGAACGTAGATCATTTATAATTTCAAGATAAAATATCTGAATTTAACACACTCTTTTCACACATGCACCCCTTAGGGTAATTCTCTCTCATTGCCTTTCAAATAAATGGTCAAGTCCCTCGAACGTAGAGGTATCCTAGCACCGTTGCCTACAAACATATCATCATAGTCCCTTCGAATAAAAGATCATGAGTCCCTTGACGTGGCCTACGAATACATGATCTTGTCCCTCGATTGTTGCCTACGAAAGTGATGATCGTCCCTTGAATGTGCTAGGATACTTCCTACAAGTTGCCTTCTATGACCATCCGATGTCCCTTGAATGTCCTTCTACATCCAACGAATAGGGTTACCTGCCAACTAATGGTATGGATAGCACTATTCTAAAGGAAAGTAAAATAACACGAAAACGACCATTCTGAGTAGGTAATAAGACTTTTAGTTGCTTGCTCAATCAGATACTTTTCACACCTCACACTTTTTGTCAAAGTTCAAACACTTTTCAAAATGAAACATTTCCAAACACTTCGTATACATTCCAGCGTGAATCATTACGAAGTCAAAGCGAAATGCCTTTTCAAAACATTTTTTTCACACACACAGAAAACAATTTTTAAAGATGAGTTAGAAGCAACTAAGAGCCCGTAAATAACTACGGATGAAAGGGGGTGCTAATACCTTCCCTTTTCATAACCTTCTCCCTTACTCAGAATCTAACGAAGGTCTTTTCCTGTTCTTTTCACCTTCTCTTAATTGGATAAAAGAAAAGTCGGTGGCGACTCTTGCTATCCGCGACATTTGTGATATAAAGCAAAACAAATCTCAAAGGCAGTTCACCGTATTGCAGAACTGGCGACTCTGCCAGGGAGACACCCTAAAGAGAGAATACCTTAGGGTTTTTTAGATCATCTTTACTGCTTTCTGTTTGACTTGTATGCTTTATCTTAAGGGTTGCTTGGGTATTATATTTGTGGGGGATCCTACACCTGGATCCAGGTTTTCTTAGGTAAGTAGCAATAGATCGTCGCGACCATTAGGCGTATACCGAAACGGTCAACATGATGGCTACGTTAGTGTGACACTTTGGATGTCCTGATACTCTTCATTTCCAAGTTGAGGATAGTATTTGGCTTCTGCGTGGTGTCATCAGCACTAACTCAACTTTTAGAACCTTAATTGACCCATCTTGGCCATTAGAAGGTATTGAGATGGTCGGCTTTGGTGTAGACCGAGGTTGGTTGATACTTGATGCTACGCTCATTAAGATCAGACTTTTGGGATATTTTCGGTCGACCACTTGGTAGTCGTATTGAAATAAACGTCTATGAGAAAGATCAATGATATGAGATTCCTAGAACCCGGGGAAACTATCTATACGACCAAGCTGGTATGAACTCCCAAAACAAAACAGGTTTACCAAACAAGGCAACTTGTAGATCAACTCCCGAAACAAGACGGGGCGACTATCTACATCCTGACAAATACTTATCTCAGATAAAACCAAGACGGAGGTTTATTCTGACTCTCTTATCATCAGTATCTTCGGATGAAATATTTAAGCCCATCTCCGACTACACGTCTTCATATCTCCATATGGCATCTTTAAGCCCATCTCTGACTAAAAGTTGTTATATCTCCACCTACATATTGCTAGATATCTTGTTAAAAATCAATGCATGCTAATAACTTCATTCAAAGACGTTTGTGGGATGCATTTCCCTTTCCAAGAAAGCTATCATAGAGTCTAATGTATGACTCACTCTTCAGAATTAACTCCTCCAAATGGCATCTATAATCCCATTCCAGTACATCGTCAATCAACGGTCTCATTCCGTACACCGACGAGTGCAAATTTTAGGGGTACTCGAGTGTTCAATCATCTTCTACCTTTAGGTCACGAAACGAAAACATACCAATCTAACCCTTCAGGTACAAGAAGATTGAACACGGGCAACTGTTATACTCCAAAATTCGCCCTCCTATTTTTTAGGTCAAGATGCATCTCCATACTCAAGAATTCCTCAAAGGTTTATCAGACAAACCCTCTCCTAAACAATCAACCTACAAATAGGGTTTTGTTTCTCTCAAGAAAAATTGAGTTTTAATGTCTCAAGTGGGCATCATGCCTTCTCATATGTCTTAAAGTATCACCATGTCAAGTTTCAAGCCTCATGGCCCAAGTTTGCTCAGTCAATTGCTCAGGTGGTTGAAAATTAGTTGTATTGGACAAAAAGTCAACTATGGTCAGCATACAGTCAAATTTCATCATTTTTGGTCAACATCAAGATTTTGAAGTCACATTCATCATTTTATAAAGGGTTGATCATGATTCATCAAGAAAATTCAAAAGAATGATCAAAAGTCAAAAGTTTCTAAATTAGGGTTTCTTAAGGGAAATTCAACAGAGCTTTGACTAAGCATAACTTTCACATACTTCATCAGAAATTTTTCCACCAACGCTCATTTTAAAGGTAATTCAATTCTTGAAAACTTTGTGTCTCACAAAGTTTTGTCCCAAAAGGCTTCATTTGAGAGTTATGGGTCAAGACATTATAGGTCCTTCTAAAAGTCAACAAAGAGTCGTCTTTTTCCAAAGAGGTGTACATGAGGATGGAAAACTTCAATGAAGGTTAAACCACAAAAATCATTTAGAGGACATCTTAAGCTTTCTAAAAAGTCAAAGAACACTCCCAAATGACAAAAATTGAGTAAGTTATGGCTTGAGCAAAAATGGAAATTTTGAAGAAGCGCATGAAGAAAATATTGATCAAACTTGGAAATCTTCCAAATGGGGCTATGTTTCTTTAATATAAACTTGTTTCTAACATTTCCAATAACCTCTAAGCCCATCTACACGCCATGTAATTATTTATTTTATTTATTTTTTAATTAATTCATTTTAATTCAATTTTAATTAAAATAAAATATGAAATTAAATAACAAAAGTGCAAGGCTGTAAATATAAGCTTCTTGTGGTCCAAGCAACTCAAGCAAGCTGGAAATTTCGAAAATATTTGATTGGAAAGAGATTGAAGATAAAAAATAGCAAGATTTGGTGTTGATTTCAAATCAAATATTTTTGCATTCAAAGCTTGATTCCTGATCAAATTTGTTGACCTAAATTCATCTCTTATATATATACAAGGATGCCAGATGAAGAACAGACGAAATCCTTGCCTCCAGAACCCTAACCAAGCTTGAAAAATCTGTGACTTTCAGGCAACTTGTAGACCAAGTTTTCAATAGATTCAAGCCATTCCAAGGGAGCCAATCAATTCCTGGGTGCTCTCTGAATCGTTCCAGATCCTCACAATCGACCAACACATCCAGAATCACTCAATCTAGAACACGGTTTGCTCAAGTTTTTTTTTGAATTTTGATTTCATACGTTCATGCATATTTAATTGAATTTAACCATATATCTGTGTTTGTGATGAATTTTTGTTGCTTTCTGGATAGTTTGATGGAAGCTTAAGTGCATGACGAAGCTTTCACCATTGCTAGGGTTCATAGCTTCAAATTAGGGTTTTCCAAAATAGACAAAATTGGACAAAATTAAGGGCATATTCATGTTCAGGAGGTCGATTTCAATCAATCCATGGTCTCACCATTAATTTATATTGCATATTCTTGATTTTGGAAAGTTGCAGGTGCTATAGTGACATACATGGTCGTGGGTAAAGCCTTTAGCCACGAACTGACCGTCGGTAAAGGTCCCAGGAAATTCAAAATGGGGACGATGACTCGTCCGCGCATGTTTTCAAATTTTAATATATTTTAAAATTTTATTGTATTATATATTAATTTTATTTCATTCCACTAACACCCAACACTGGTGGCTCAGATTGCAAGTGTGTGGAGACCTTTCACCTAGAGGGACTGGGTTCGAAACCAGCCTCCCCCACTTAATTAATTCTAAAAATTAACTTTAAGCTTATTTCTTAATTAAAATCAACCCCAAAATTCACCAAAAAATATTTTTCTTTATTAAATTAGGTTTTCTACTAACCTTAATTTTTTTTACTAACCCTTAAACCTTTTTTTACTAACACAAAATTTTTTTTCTAACATTATCTCCTTTATTCCGATTTAATCCTTGTCTTGATATTTTTTCCGATTATTGTAACTGCTTCCAAGTTGTAATAGTTAGGTTTAAATTTCTTGTACATTTTCATTATTATGTATCTACTCACAGGATGTAATAGCTTAATTAGGGTTTATTTTCCGCATTTACTTTCTGCACCTCCTACTATGTATCTGCCCCAAAGCCTTATAATAGCGTAGGGTTTACTTTCCGCACTTTTACTTTCTGCACTCTATAAATGTATATATCTCTAACTGCTTAGATGTATGGCTAATAGGATTGTATGGAAAGACTAATCAATCACTTAGAATAACCTAACTTCAAGATAACAAATCTGAATTGAACACACTTTGCACACTCACACCCTTTAGGGTATCCTATCTTGTTGCCTTATAAAATGGTCATGTCCCTCGAACGTAGGGGTACCATTAGCAAAGTCCCTCAGTTAAATCATCACAAAGATCATAGTCCCTCGGTGTTGCCTATGAATAAGTGATGATCGTCCCTTCGAATTGCTAAGGGTATCCTTACAATGTTGCCTTCAATGACCATACGATGACGCTACGGTCGTCCTTTGACATCCAACGGATAGGGTTACCTACCAACTAATGGTATGGATAACACTACCCTAAAGGAGAAGGAAAATAACAAGAACGACCTTCTGAGTAGGTAATAAGACTTTTAATTGCTTGCTCCAATCCAATCAAAAATGCTTTTCACACCTCACATTCTTTTCAAAATACTTTTCAAACAAACACTTTGTATAAATTCATACGAGAATCATTACATAGTTAAACTTTTGAAATATTTTCAAACACTTCATATACAAAGCTAATTTTGTGAAGAAAACCTCCAAAGAAACCAATATTTCAAGCTGGATAAGTTGAGTTTTATGGCTGAGTCGTGTTCATGGTACACTAAAAAATTCATAACTTTTGGCTAGAATATCGAAACTGAGCAGGGCCGGGGTCTAAAATTTCGTCTCAAAGTCGTCTACAACTTTCATTCACAAGCCGAGAGCTAATTCCTTACCAATCAATACCATAATTTTATTCTTTGAAGATAAATTTGAGATGATCGAGCATTTTTCATCTGACACGCAATGTTCAAAAAATCATATCTCGCTCGATTTTTATCGAAACGATGTGGGACTGGTGTCAAAAGTTCATAAATTTCATTGGCTTCGATTGTTATGAACATCTAGAATTCATATTTTGATCAGAAGATCCTCAGATGAGGCAATTTCCTCAAGTGGCACAATAAAAATTATGCATGTGTCAGATACTTGAAAAGTGTGCTGAAACTTCAAAATTCATATCTCATCAACCGTTCATCCGATTGAGTCGAAATTTTAACTCGCACATGCAATTTTTTGTTTCGCACATTGTTCGTGAAGAGTCTGATTTCAAATTTCGCACGATTCTCGATGTTTTAGACTGTTGACAAAAATTATTCGGATAAACGTGATTTGGGCCTAATCTTGGATCCAAGGCACTCCAAAGCCCAAAATTATCACCTAGAAATAAAACTTGCATCTCACTAATCAAAAGGGAAGAACAAAAAGAGAATATTCTTTATTTTTCTCCAAGCCATCACCCTTGTCACCCTCTCTTCCTCTTTCCTCAAACGCTCGCTGCCCTTTCCCTCCGGCTTGCCACCATCCAAGCTCCGGCCGACCATTGCCTTGACTCTCCGGTGACCGCCCCCCTCACCGTTACGACCTCCCTGTACTTCCGACCGCATATCCGCGCGTCCCAGTCTTCTGCGCGATCTCCTCTGATCGCTCAACTCCCTCCGCGCCGAGCTCTCTTCAACCAGCGTCCTTCCCTTCACTTTCCGGTCAAGCTCCCGGCCGATTTTCTTTGTTTCTCCTCCTAGATCGATCACAGTGACCGCTTCTCCCTCCGCCTTGGCTTGCCTTTTCTTGCTCGGATCAAGGCCTCCACTCACTTTCAAGCTCGTCCTAGCTTCAAGTCAAGCTTCCTCATCAAGTTTCTTCCAATTTTCCTCAAATTCTCATCAATTCAACATTGATTCTTCATCAATTCGACTTTGAAACTTCGATCAAGTAAGTACTTACTCAAATAAGCACTTATTTTAAGTGATTTTGAAAATTAGCTTATTCTTGAATTGATTTGAGGAATTGATTGTGATTGTTCCGATTAATTGAAATCTTGATTGATTGCTTGGAATTTCTTTGAATAAGGCTTAATTTGTGAACGTTATTGTGTCGAGATGTAGACTTTTTGTGCATTAAGCTTGCATGATGCAATTTCTTTGTACATAGGGCATTTAGGCTTGCATTTGGATCATGATTTGCATGTTCATGCATTAGTTTACAATTGCATTGAATAATTGAATCGAATTCATGTGTTTAGGCTTGATTTTAGGAACTCGAAAGTGTGTTGAGGCCTAGTTTTATACACATTTTCATGTATTGTTTGATGAATTCTTGAGCATTTAACTTGATACATTATAATATGTTGAATTATTGATTCTAATTGACCTTAACTCATGTATTGCATTATGTTTACTTGTGGAATAGGTTGAGCATTTAATTGTTTGCATATTGTATGTCATTCATTTGCATTTCATTCATAAAAAGACATTAATTTATGAATAAACATGCATTTTCATGCATCATTTCAATTCTAACACTTTGATTTTTTGCATATCATTTGCATATTCATTTGTTTAAAATTGCATGCATCATGTGTGAATTGGAAATTAAATCGACACATGAATTTTCACTTTCCATAAGCATTTTTATGCATTTTTGTTCATCGAAACTCATTTTTCTTCAAAGGTTCAAGGTAGAAATACTTGTCCCCAATGTTTTGGCATATTTTAAAACCATTTTTGATGGTCTCGGAACCGAAATTCAAGTGCAACATGCCTAAAATTCACTTGCTGCACCATTCCTTTAAGGTCCGAAAAACGTTGCTTCTACTTGGAATTAATTAAAATCGATCATATTTTTGAATCCGTTGATGCATTTCCAAGCAACCATGCGATTTTTAATTAATTCAGGCAAGTTGACTTTTTCACTCCGATTTCAAATAAGCGCTTTCCCAAGCTGATTTTTGAGTTTTTATTTCACTTCTTGAATTCTTATATTAGTATATCATCATATGAATAATCGTTTTTGAGTTTCGTGCTTTCGTTAACGCACTTGCTTTGTTATTTCTGATACTTTGTTACATGTGCGAGGTACTTTGAGCATTATTCTTGAGATTTGGATGTGTATGACACATATCTTGATCTTGCACACATGTGTGTGCATTCTATTGTCTGCATTGCTTGGTTTTCACCTTCTTGCAGGTTATCTGATCGATTTGGATGTGTACGAACGCACATCCCAATTTTTGCACACATGTGTATGCACTCTTTGTCTGTATTGCTTGGTTTTCACCTTTTTGCAGGTCTATTTGCGTAAGATGTGCACGAACATACATTCTGATATTCACGTATGATACACACTCTTTGTCTGCATTGTCTAAATTGTGATTTCTTGCAGGTTATTGGATTGTTTCAGATGTGTACGATACACACATCCTGATATTGCATACGATATGCACGCCATTGTCTGCATTGCTTGGTTTTCACCTTCTTTCAAGTTTATCAGTTTAGCTCAGATGTGTACGAAAGCACATTCTGACTGTGTATATGCTATGCACATCCTTTGTCTGTATTGTCTAGATTGCAATCTCTGGTAGGATTATTTACTTCAGATGTGTACAACACGCACTCCGTTCATGCTTACTATGCCTTTGCGCATTTCTCACTGGTTTTCCTTATTGCTTGTCAGCAATATGCGAATTTTTTCATATTATTTTTTGCTTGCTTTTGCTTATACGGATTGTTATCCGTTTGGTATTTTCTATTCCTTTTTTTCGCATTCTTTTACCTCTTTTCTAGAGAGCATGAGAAGTAGGGTTTTACTGCTTTCCTTGCCATGAGAAGTAGGAATAGAGATTCATGATGGGGCTTTCGTAGTTTGAGCATGTTCAGGAACCCCTCTGGTTTATTTAAAGACCCATTTAGGGTGATTATGTGTGCTAACTGTGTGTGGATTGGTTAAAATCCTCTTTCGTGCAAAGAGAGGTAACTTTCAGTTGTGTTTACATTTGTGCTTGCATAGGTCATGAGTGGTTAGGCAACCTGATATGGCACCACCTAGCAAAGCCCTGCTTGGTGATATTGATATATGATGATATGAAAGGCATGCGGAAAGGATTCGCAATCAACCTCCGCACAATTCAGTCCGTGTCAGCTCAGCTCACGCGAATCGTAATGCTTCCTTTATCGAGGCAATAATAAAAGTGGCAAGAGTCCCCTATTCTGACTCTCCATGTTTTCTCATGGGGTTCACATTCACATGCTTTGATACCCGCACTCATATAATCCTCAAACTTGGTAATTCATATCAATTTGTGCTACCTTTCTCCCATAGGAAACTCCTAGTTGACGTAGGTAATTCCATCAGTGGGTATGGTTTTCCTCCGAAAGAAGGCTCGTGGTTGACTCCGGTGACACGCACCGTTGAGGCTATGGGACTTCTTTCTTCTTCCCCGCGCATGTGTGTATCATTTGATTGTGCATTGCATTGTTTGTGTGCTTCTGCCAAAGCACTTGCTTTCCTCCTCCCTTTGCATCTCTTGGTTCTTCAACTAAGACGGATATAGGATAGCTTCCCTTAGGACCGCTTAGTTAGGATAGTTCTCGAGCCTAGACATTAGGATTTTCATCCTTTTCATGTCAACATAGGTAGATATTCCCTTTATCCTCAACCATATGGCTATCATTATATGATAACATTAGGGTAAAACTAGTTAGTTTCCCTTGCATGTTTTCTTTCTTTTGCATACTTTCATGTAAAACTAAAACTTGTTTTATTTTCTTTTGAAAATCAAAACACTTAATAATGGTTCAAAACTCCTTTCGCAAAGGTAAAAGCAACCAACCTCACTTCAAACCTTTTTTGTATGTGGGCTCTTTTTTGTGTTTAAAACCTTTTCAATAAGGGTGTTCCTTTTCAAATCCAAGAAAATTTCTAAGTGTGTGAGCGACCGAGCATAAGACTTATTACAAGCTACAACGCCAAGCATGCGTTGCAATTGTAAGGATACGGAACAGAATTTCCCATAAAAACATTGCAACCCACCAAAACATGTGAGCCCAACTACAGTGCTCTGACTTTCCCATTGCACAAGGGAATACGTAGGCATCTTATCACGGGGCTCGATCGAGAAAACTTTGTAAATCCTTCCTTCTTTTCCTCGTGTTTTTTTATTTTCTTTCTTTCACATGTATTTGCCTTGGCATACAATATAGATGTAGAGATTAAGCAATAGATTAACACATCCATTAGATAGAAAATAAAAGTGGATACCATAGAGTACTACAGACGTGTGGGGTACTAATACCTTCCCCTCGCGTAACAGACTCCCTTACCCTATCTCTCGGTCGTAAGATTGTGATTTCTCCCTTTCAAGTTTACTCGATGTTTACCTTTCTCCTTAGGTGAGATAAAAAAACGTTCGATGGAGACTTCATTGATATTCTATCAGATGAGTTTGTCTAGTTCCTTCAGTATAATAATGATAGAAATAAGTTATTGGGACTAACTATGATTAATAGAAGTAATAAGGAGGTGTGTGCAATTAAACCCGTTAGTTAAGTTATACTAGTTAGTAAGTGAATTAGAATTAGAGATTTATTTGTGGAAAACAAGAGAAGAGGAGAAAATCTCAAGAGAAGAGAAGAGAAAAGGAGAAAGAAGAAAAGAGGAAGAAACCCTAGAAGAGGAATCTTCAAGAGGTAAGGGGGAGAATCATTGTTATTATGGGTATGTATGGTGTGAAATGGGTAATAACATGAAAGGTTTGGTTGTTGATTTCAATTTCTAGATCTAAGAATCTTATAAGTTAGGGTTTGTGTAGAAATCCATGAAATTGGTAGAAGTTGATGTGTTGTATGGAATAAATGAGGATTCTCGTGTTAGAGTGATAGGTTGTTGCTAAAATTTATAGGAATAATTATTGATGGTGAAATATGGTGTTTAATTGACGAAAATTTGTGTTGTTTTTAAAAAAAAATGCAGAAAAACACTATTTTCGTGACTTGCGTCGACACAAGAATAAGGGGGGTCGGCGCATAACAACCAGTAAGGATGGGGAGAGCTGTTTAGCCAATTTGCGTAGACTCATGCAGGGCTTGCATCGAATCAAGCTTGTGTCGACTCATGGGTTCTTTGCATCGACTCATAGACAACAATTTTTGACAAATTTTGTAACGGACATAACTTTTAATCGTAACTTCGTTTTAGGCGCCATTCGAAGTGTTAGAAAGCTAGTGCAATAAAATTATTGATAAAAATATGTTTATTGGAATTAGATGATTTAATCATTGTGTGATTGGATAAAATTACATGTATATGTGTTATGTACATTGTGAATTGGTGTTGAATTGGAATGATAGTTTGCATATTATTTGGTATGTGTTATGAATTGATAATGAATAGAAATAACATGGTTTGGCATTGTTTGATATAAGTTACTATGGTGTGTTGAGTTGATAAACTCTATGAATACATGATACTTGATTTTAGTATATGTATGTTGTATTTCGGTGAATTGTTGGGAATAACATTGATTGGCTTGCATGCTATATGTTATTTGTGATGTGTGGTGATGCTAAATACTATGTGTATTGTTTTATTGAGGATGATACCATGAATACATGTTTTTTGTGCAATGGTGGATAACTAAAAGTGTTGAATTATTGTCATATGCTTGAATAATTAAGGTTGGTGAAAAATCTTAAATGCATATGTTGTTGATTAGTTGCACATGCATACCTGGCGAGATTGAACTTCGGGTGATTGCTTTGATCCTTGTGTGGAAATAAAAGTGGTGAACTATATGTTCATATTGGTTTCTTTGATCCTTGAGTGAAAATATAAGCGGTGAACTATATGTTCATATTGGTTGCTTTGATCCTTGTGTGGAAATAGAAGCGGTGAACTATGTGTTCACATTTGGTGGCTTTGGTCTTGCCTGGATCTGGAGTGTGGCTCTCATTCTAAGATAATTAAATTGGGAGTGCGGTGAGCTTGATGTTCACGATGGTATCACATGCATGAGTCACATTAATTGCATTGGAGTCACATTTATTGTTATGTGATGTTTTACTTGGAATGCGTAAATGTATGTGATGATATGCTTAGAAATAATTGTGTTGGTACTTAAAGTAGTAATTCCATGTTGTATCGACAATTATACGAAGTGTGATGGATTCTTGTATATGGTCGTGTTATATACATCATTTATATTATATATATATATTCATAACAACTTGAATTCTCACCCTTCTGTTGTATGTGATGTTCTATGCGACACCGTGCAGGTTTTGAGGATAGCGGTGCTTCGCACGAGACTAGTTGAGGAAGCTTAGTTAGCTTATCTGTTATTCTTAGGTAGTGAGTCATTGCTCTGGTCATGTAACACAGGGTTTATTTAAACTCATGTTTTGTTATGGGATAATATTATGTATTCTCATTTTGTTTAACTCGTATGCTGAGATATTATGTGGTGTGGCCTTGGTGTCGATGTTTGGATTTATTTGACTTGATATGTTATGAATTCCTATTATGTTGGTTTATGATTATAGCATGGGATATAATCATATTTATAATTGATGAAAATGAAATTGAAGAACTATTCCGTAGTGATATGCTTATTTTGATGAAGCGTGAGATTTAAATATTTGTTATGATTATGACCAGGTGCATGTTGAATGTGTTTTGTTGGTTTTCTATTGGATGGAAAAAGACATGTGATACTCTTTGTATGTATGCATACTATTTTACTCATATATATATATATATATATATATATATATATATATATTATATTTATTTGGAGATTAGAAAGAGGTGTTACATCGTCCGCTTCCTCCTATGAAACATGTGGATGAAAATTTAGTAGTTCTATCTAAGAGAGGTAACAGATGATACTCTGGTGTAGGTAGGGTGGCTGGTCTAAAAGGCATTTCTCCTTGGCCCTCTAGGGCATAAATCCAATTTTCTCTATTTTGGACATTTATTCTTTTTGGGTTTGGCAGGTAGAAGTGTTGAACGACTTTATTATCAATGAGAATTTTGTACTCATTAATCTTGACGTAGATTCGTCGAACCATGCCTATTTCAATATAATGATCCAAGTCCATAAGTGTAAAGTCACAATATAATCTCGAAAACAATGAAGTCGCCACCGAGATTTATTTATTCAAAGAAGGAAAGGGGAAATATCGAATAAAACCCACGAATAAAGAATAAGAAGGTCTACGAGATTAAGAGACGAAGGTTCGGGAGTCGGTTATGCAAGGGGGAGGTATTAGCACCCCTCACATCCATCGTACTTGATGGTACCTATTTAGTTCAAAGTGTGTTCGTGTGTTAGTGTGAAAAATACGATCTTCTAAGGTAGAAAGGAGAAAGAAAGAGAGAAAAAATGTTTTTATTATTTTTTCTCGCCTTTAGTCGTAAGACTTAGTGCCTACGTACTCCCTCGTGCAATGGGAAAGTCAGAGCGTCGTAGTTCGGCTAAAAAATGATTATTTGTGGATTAATTTTAAACGAAATTACAAGTCAACATTTTTAAAGGATAAGACTTGTCTAAACGCCCACAAGGTGTGATAAAGGATAAAGGGCTACGCACCAACATGAGGGGGGGTTGAGAACGCCTCTAGTACTCAAGTGGAGAAGTCGAAAACCATAGGGATAGAGGAAGAACATCTCGATTATAAATGAATCATGTCTAATCTTGAAAAGGTTCTAAAGGTAAAAGGTGCTCGAACGCACAAAGGTTTAAATGAGTTAAAATTGATTTTAAGTGTGGGTGAAAAAGTGTTGAACAATAGGACTAATATCCTACGATTCAAATACTAGAAACTAGAGGAGCTAATGCTCAAACGAGTCATCTATCACCCAAAAAGTTTTTCTTATGAAAAAGTGATGTGAAACAAAGTTCACGTTATTAGGAGTCTTTAAACAATTGGTCTAGCATCCAACGATTTAAAGACCAGGAGTTCATTTAGCACAAGTTTTTCAACAATTGGCCTAACGTCCAACGATTTAAAGACTTGGAGTTTATTATGAAAAGATTTTGGAAAATTCACTCGACGTTGGATCGATTATTGAAAGTGTTTTAAATGCTTGGTGAATGGAGAAAGAATGAATCAGGTTATGATCAACCAAGACATGAAACTTGATCGATCTCGAGAGAATAGCCAAGCCTACTCTCTACTATCGAACCCTTATAGAAATGAGAAAACTTGGTATATGGACCAAGGCGCGAGAGATGGAGGAGAAACGAATAATTGCAAACAAATCAATAAATCGAGAAAAGCCCATACATGGTGTCCAACACAAACATAAAGCGATTAAATTACATGTGTACTAGCAAAGTGGGCTAGTCTACTAAGACGACCAATTGGAACAATTAATCGAAATAGGCTCACTGTAAGAAGGCCCAGGATCAAGCGTACATGTGTGCATGTGTGTTCATCGCGATGCTTCTAAGCTTTGTCGACTTACGAGTTTAAAATGATTCACAATTATTAGTTTCAAAATGTTTTTTTTATTTGTGTAAGTGACGATTAAATTAAAATAAAATAAATGCGAACTAAATAATTATTACAAGTCTTTATGGGGAGAGAGATACATCGATTACAAATGGGGATTAAGAATAAAATAGAAATAGAAAGCAATAAAATGTTTACAACACAACAAGGGAGCGAGATACAATTTTTCGAATGGGGATGAAAAATAAATAAAGAGAAAATGATAAATTAATTACAACGTGATACAAACAAAAACCAATGCGGAGAAACAAATATCGATTATTGACCATTGCATTTTATTAGATTAATTAGAATAGATTGTAGAAATTAATTCTAAGAAGTCAAATGATATATTTGTGTTCAATACATATTCGAAAGTCGAATTGAGTTCAAATTTTGGAATCACAACACAAGGAGAATCATTATAATATAACTTATTTACAAGAATATGGTAAAGTATATAAAATAAAATTAAAAATAATAATATGTACATAATTATATATTTACAATACTAAATATAATAATAAAAATACTAAGTATTTTATATATTTACAAAAATTAAAAATACATAACTAAATATTATATTGAAGTAGTAGAATAACTATAATAAAAATGTAAAACGGAGAAAGGTATATAGATTCTAAGAGGAAATGATGTTTGAACTATTCTTGAATGCCTTTACAAGTAGCAAACTAGTTAGTAGCATAAGGCAATAAAATCTAAAAGAAATGAAATTAATGTACATGAACAAGTGAAGAAACAATAAATTGATCATGATCGAAACTAAAGATTTAATGAGCAAGTTAAAATCTACAAAGTATAAAAAATTAAAATTAAAACAAAAAGGCATCATCATCTTATCCCAACACAGTTATACATAATTTAATATGGATTCAACACAAATCACAAATTTGAAACCCAAATAAGATTAGCACGTTCAAGGATGACAATATGTATTCTCAGATTAAACTCAAACAACATATCTTTCAACTCAGCAGGACAACATAATCGAACCGTCACTTTCACACATTCACACACCCATTATTTACACACTAGTTTTTTTCTTTATTATCAACACTAACAGTAAATCAATCTAACAGAACATTACACTACTTTCAAAGGATTCTTGACAGTTGAAGAAATAGAAACTTACCGAAACTTCGAGATATATATGAACAACAGAAGCTGCTGCTTTTCGTCGAACTGAATCAGATGAAGTTATTCCGAACAACTTACGTGTTACTGTTTACAGAGAGATACAACGGTTGTCTGACGTTGTTGCTGGCTTGGAGGTTGACACGAATCTGAGCGGAAGGAGGTGTGGTGAGGAGATGTGTTGTAGTGAGAGAAAGAAGAACAGTGACGACAGGAGTATGATGGAGAGGAAGATGGTGTTGCAGCGACAAAAGGGTGAGAGGGGAAGGTTGTGAACGATGGAGGTGTGAAGATGAAGAAGTGATGGATCTTAGTTTTTCTTTTCTTAATCTCCTCTGCCTCTTTTTTTTCTTCAACAGTGAGCCTCTGGCCGTTAGGAGCAGAAGTTCTGGCCGTTAAGAGGTTCTGATTTTATAATGAATCGTGTGGATTGATAAGCCGTATACATATACTTCAAGACTCACAGAAGGCCATAGAATCACTTCAGGCTCAAGTATTCAATCACAACACACTTTTACTCGAAACCTAAATCAATATCTGCAGGATAGGGAATCAGAACCTCAAAACCTCGATTCTCATGAGATAGTCAGAAGCTTCTGGATGCACACATCTTGTATATTGAGATGAAGCTTGAAATAATGGAACCTCAGATATTCAAATTTTTATAATCAAACCTCTTCTTCAGAACAGTGTATACTTTCATAATCGGAAAATCTCGATCCCATGGTTAATGCACAAATGATATGCATGCAATGCACCTATTGATTAAGTGTAAGCCAATTATTTAAAAAAATAAAAATGAAGAGGGAAAATTAAATTGAAAATATATATGGAATGAGAATAAAAAATGAAAGTAAAAATTTAAATATGATGTAAATAAATGAATGTGAAAACTCAGGGTAAAATTTGGGGTACAACACAGGGTACTGAGTGTTTTAGCTTGTTTTGGAGTCCATGGGCGGAGGAAATTTGGGTAGATATCCCCTCTACATGGATGGGTCCTACTGAAGTTATGGATATATGTCTTAGGTTTCTGAAGATTGTATCTGCTTCTGAAGAAACATCAGTATTTGTGAAGAATGTTGAATGTTCACCAGAAAGAGGATCTCCCTGTGTATTTCTTAATAAGTTGTTGCTTCAAAAGTCACAAGTGTTCTAGAAGAAAGGATTTCTGTTAGAGTTTCTACTTCAAGATCAAAAATCAAGATTGCACCAGAAACAAGCTTTTGCTTCAAAGATCAGAAGTCATTATTTGTTCGTCAAAAAATCTACTGCCTCTAATTCTAAAGACAAAGTCAAGATTTTGAACACATCAAAGAAAAGCTTTAACTTCCAAATCAAAAGTCAAGATTTTTTCATCGGATAAGTTTTTGTTTTCTATATCTGAAGACAATGTCCTAATTCTGAAATATTCTGATACTAATGAAATGAAACATCTTCTGGATTCATTCTCATTTCCCAGATCATATATCATATACGCCTTCCAGATAAATTTTGGTTCCAGATCAGAAGTCAAGCTTCGTATTTCATAAAAGTTGTTGCTACTATTTTTGAAAGACAAGAATCTAGTTCTGACTATTCTGATGTTCTCATGCTATCATAACAAAGTAGTTTCTGAACTAATCATCAGATAATTCATCAGAAGAATTAAAACAAGAAGTTGATCTCTTCCAAGCTTACTACTTCAGATCATAAGCACATCATTTGAAGATAAGATCAATAAACTTTATCAAGAAGAATATAATACAACAATACAATATAAATTCCACTATGATGAAATGTTTTGTACTATTCACAAAAAATTTCTCCCACGATCTCATGATAACATTGCAAGCATCAGGCAAAGGAAAGTGTTGAGTTTGTATTATCCAACACCTATACCTGATAATATTTGTTGGGAACCAACCTTTGAAATTGGAAATGACCTCTTTATCTTTACAACTTATCTTTTGAAGGCTATAAAAGAAGATCAGTGGATTCATTTCAAGTTGTTGATGTTGAACACGTTGAAGCCAACCACAATGAAACAAAGATAAAGAAAGAAAGAAGAGAAAGAATAAAAAGAAGAAAAGGAAGAAAAATAATAGAAAGAAGAACTCTAGAAGATGATACCCAAATTTTAATCATATACATTCTTGTAGAACTATGTAAAAGCAAGGAGTTGTTGCTCATAACTTGCTTAACACTTTTGTGTTAATATCTCTTGTACTTAACATTTGTGTAATCTGCTTGTAAAAAGAAATCTTGTAAACACAAAATCATTATTCAACGTAAGTCAATTGTTTCTTGAGTGACTAAGGTGTTAATCTTTAGAATCTAGAAGACATTGACATGTTGTCATTGTGGGAGAAATCTCCTTTAAGGGACCGGGTAGGTCATAATCCTTAAGGAGTCAATGATCGTTAAATATCTTAGGGGACCTGGTAAGTAAGAATTCTTAAGAGATCACTAACAGGTTGATTATTGCTTTAATTATTAATCACCGCTTGCAGGTAGCCTATGGAAATGTAATCTTTCGTGATTAGTGGATTAAGTCCTTTTCTAAGGCAAAATCACTTTGGCGGGTGGACAAGAGTAGCCTTTTCTAAGGCGAACTTGTATAAAATGAATGTGTCACTTTTATCTTTAAATTATTCCATGTCTTTCATCAATTTAAGTGAATAGTATTTCTAAAGGGAATTTTTTTTGAAAAACCAATTCAAACCCCCTATTGCTTGTGTTTTTCTCCTCCTTCAATTAGGAGAAATAATTTACTGTGTTAAAAAAGCTAATGAAAAGGGAAAATCATGGGTTGCCTCCCATGCATCACTTTGTTTAGCGTCTAGAGCTCAACTAAAATTCTAAATCAAATATATTACTTCCAAGGCCATTTATCGATCCATCTCTCATATCTTCACCTTTTCTTTTCTTTCCACTCTTGAGTGGCTCATATCTTAGATATGGTGAGAGATGTCTTTGGATCTCTTAGGCATTGGATTCACAGGCTTTATGATATATTTAGTTCTAGGTTTTACAATTTTTCTCTTATATGTAGGGCCCTGTATCATTTCAACTGCGAACCTATCTTGATTTCCAAGGAATTTGCTGGGAGAATATTTCTAATCTCTTTTTCACTGTATTTCTCTTTAATCATATCAATTTGTTCCTTAAGTTTTTCAACTGGTTTTTCGCTACTAGTTATCCCAACATCTTCATTCCTCTTAGTGGGGGGGAGGGGGGGGGGGTCCTAAAGGTGCTGGTGCGAGTAGTGATATTATTGTCTATAAATCCTTGTTGCTAGTTACTAGAGACTCGACTACAGTATTTAGATCCCTAAGGGTTTCATTGACGTGAATAATTTGATTTCTAAATTCCTTATTTTGGATGGTTTGTGTTGCCACAAACCTCCGTATTATAGATTATAGTATAGAGAGAGTTTATGTGTTACTGAAGTTCTCTACTAGTATTTCAAGGTTTGGTTTATAGGGATATTGTGGTCCCTCGAAATACCTATTGTGGAAATTGAAAGAAATATTTGGGTATTCCATTTAGAGGGGTGCCTTCATCTAAATGGTGTAACAACGGAGTTACAATATTTGACGTAATTGGTTCCCAGTAATGGCACCAAAAACTTGATGGGTTATATCACAAGTGCACGAAAGGTATCGAAGTAATACAAGCAGTGTCGAACCCATAAAGACATAATAGTAAAAATGAGTGTTTGGTTGAGTAGATAAAATATTAAATTTGAATTAAAACAGAATTAATATTAAAATGCGGGAAAATAAAAAGAAAGTAGATTAATTAGACAAATAATGCCGGAATGTGATTCACATCAATTAACGGTACTCTTGTTATTTCTAAATATGGTTATTTACGGACCAATATTTTCTACTTTGAAAAGAATTAATTTAATAGAAATTGTCTCTTCCGCGTACTCAGAATCAGATTTTACTCTCTAATTTATATTGTCCATTATCCCGGTGGTAGATGTTATTTGCGTTAAAGTAGTAAAAGTTATTTCAAGAAATTAATTGCTTTACTAATTCGAAAAGTAATTTTAGTTGAAAATTTTAACTTAAAAGGGTTCCAGGCTTTTTCTCAGGCAACCGGATCCTAGACCTATAAACGCGTACATTCGTGAATAGTTTTAAAAACACTTTCTAGAACATTATAATTTCCTAATTAATTAATAAAGTGCTTTTGCAGTATTAATTAACCAAAAATAAATCAATTTTAGTCTTTAGTGTCAGATGACTTACGATCTTACCCGACTTTTCTACCCCACTTTTGGAGAGACAAATTAAAATTAAGTTCAAAAAAATTGCATTAAAACCAAAACAACCCACAATTTAAATCCTGAAGAAACAACATACAAGGTAGCATCCAATGACGATCCTTACATTCAAACATTGACAAAATTAGTTGGACATAATTATGGCAAACAAATAAATGCTTGATTGGAATGTGAGATTAAACATAACGGTAAATTTGATAAAAGAGATTTTGAAATATAAATCACGAGGAAAGTAAAGGCGGGGAAATAAAACAGGAAGAAATAAAGGCAAGGTAAATAAAGCATAAAAATACTGAATAAATAAAGAACTTGCTCTAATCATAGGCTTTAATTCTGATACAACTAAAAGTATCTTTAAATATATCTTCAGTGAATGTAAATAACAGCGAGATGAGAATGCTTCGAATAAAAGTGCTACAATATCAACGACAACAAAAGCTTCAATAGCGCCATAACCCCTTGATGTGACGAGTTATAGCTTTTAATTGGTGATTTATGCCTAGAGTTGTGTTAATGTTGGATACCCCAAAAGTGAAACCAAAAAGCCTATTTATAATCAACTAAAACCCTAAAATTCATCTTGGAAGTTGCACAAAGCATGCGCAAGAATATATGAGAGAAAGTGGAAACATGGAGACCAAACGAAGCCAATTTGTAACTGCTTCTCGTCAAGTTAGTTTATTTTAATATTTATTTTAATATTTGAAGCAACTCGATTTTCAAAAATCATTTAAATTTTGAAAACTAGTGAAATCGCCACCTAATTTTATTTGTTCTAAAAAGAACGGGAAAATATAGATAAAACCCCACAAATGCGGATAAGGCGGTCTACGACCAAAAACATAGAATCGGGAGTCGGTTATGTAAGAGGAAGGTATTAGCACCTCTTACATCCATCGTACTCGATGGGACCCATTTAGTTCTAAGTGTTTGTGTGTGTGTTTATTGCTAAGTTATGAATAAAAAGGAGAAAATAGGTTGTTTATTATTATTTTAAGTTTGGCACGGTTTCGAAACCGTGTGCCTACGTATTCCCTTGTGCAATGGGAAAGTCAAAACTCTGTAGTTCTTCTCAAAAATGTTTTAAATTTGTTGTGTTGATTTTATAAGAAAAATCGTGCATTAGACATTTCAAATGCTTGAACTTGGACTTGTTTAGTTTGTTTGAAAAGCTTAAGTCCTCGTTCATATTTGAGATGGCTATTACACACTTTTTGCCGGAAAAGGGTTTGATTATCGCATACGAGCGAGATAAGGATTTTGAGTGAGTTGAATTGATTTTAGGTAGGTGAAAAGTACCGAACAATAGGACTAGCATCCTACGATTCAAATACTAGAAACAAGATGAGCTCAATGCCCAAGGAATCGTCAATCATCCCAAAAGTTTTCTTATGAAAGAGTGAAGTGAAAAAAAGTTTACGTTATTAAGAATCTTTAAACAATTGGACTAGCATCCAACGATTTAGAGATTCGAAGTTCATTTCTTTTTACAAGTGTTTAAACAATTGGTCTAGCAACCAATGACTTAAATACTTGGGTTTTTATTATGAAAAAAAGAAATTTGAAAATGCACTCGACGTTGGATCGAGGTTTGTAAGTTAATTATGAAAGCGTTTTAGAACTCGATGCGCGAGGAAATGAGAAATGGAGTCGGGTTATGATTAATTAAGTATATGGACTTAATTAACCTCGTGAGGATAGGTGCTCCTATCCCCAACTATGAGACCCTGGCGCATGGAAAATTGGTATATAGACCAATGTTATTTTCGAGTTATGATTAACTAAAGCAACAAGGGCTTTAGTTAACCTCGTGAGGATGGCCATGCCCATTCCCAACTATGAGACCCTTTAAGAAATCGCCTTATGAGCCAATCAAAGGAAAGTCGGATTAATTTAATGTTGGTTGTGTGCGACGTGTACAATGGTGAATAAATACCGAATGAGCGAATAAACAGAAAATTATCACACAATACAATCGGAAATTTAAATAATTATTAGAAACGATTTTTTTTGTTTGATGAAAGATCAACTAATAGTTTAATCGATAAATCATCAAATAAAAACTATCATAACTAATTATTATTTAGTACATCACACAAAAATTAAATCATTTACATAAAAAATAAATTAATTTAAAAGGTAAGAGTTTAGAAATGGGCCTGGTATTGCAGTGAATCTGGAGGTGCAAAAAGAAATCCATCTGATCTTGTGTGATTGGTCTACAAAAGTTCATCACGTGCTGGAAATCTAGATGCGTCAGATCTTATTCTCCAAAATACTCCAATGGCCAAGATGGTGTAGTATTTACCAAAACATTTAAGTGAGAAAAAATATTTAACTAAAAAAGAAAATAAGAAACAAACCAAGATGGTGACACTTGTCACCACCACAAAAGGACACCTAAATTAGCTAATACAAATTAAAAATGCTAATTAAAATAAAACAAAAAAACTTAAAACTTAAACTGAAACCAGAGTCCCATATGATCTTTCTCACGATCCCTCTCTCCACGTTATCTCTCTCGATTCTCTTACCCAGAAAACTCATCCTTTTCTCTCTCGTTCTCTTACCCAGGAAACTTATCCTTCTCTCACGATGCTTTGATGGAACCCTCATCTCTCTCTCTCTCTCTCTCTCTCTCTCGATTCTCTGTTGGAACCCTCATCTTTCTCTCTCGATCGCTCTCTGACAGAACCCTCATCTCTCTCTCTCTCGATTCTGTTCTCTCATGGTTTTCTGTTGTTCTCGATTTCATGCTATTCTCGTGGTTTCACAGGTTGCCTAACTGGAAAGGGAAAGAAACGGAACCCTGAGTCCGTGCATGCTGATGAGGGAAATGGAAGAGGAAGAAGGACGATGACCCATGTCGCAACCTCCTCCTCGTTCGAAGGAATCGGGTAATACCTTTCTTGAACTTGTCCCTTTTGCCCTTTTTTGACTTCTGAAGGGATAGGTAGCAATAAAATGATGATTAGGGTTTATGTTCTGTTATGGCTATGCTGGGTTCTGTGTTGGCTTTTTTCTGTTTCTGGGAACGAAGTGTATTTCTGTTGGCTTGAGAACTGCGTTTTTCTGGTTTGGATCGGTTTCTGTTTGGTTTGAGAATGGTGTTTTTTTCTGGTTTGGATCGGTTTCTGTTTACTTTCTGGCTTCTAGTTGGTTTTTTCTATTTGGAACTTCATCTTCTGGTTATGGTTTGGAATGGTTTACTCGGTTTAGAACAGAACTCTGCCTTGGTTTGAACTAGTTTTTTTAGCTTAGAACAGAACTCTGCCTTGGTTTTTTTGTTATATGCCTTGAACAATGGTTGTTGAATAATACTCTTTTCTCTGGTTTTTCTTGGCTCTCCTCTTCTCCTGTCCTTTGAACTGAGAACTCTCTCTATTATAATTAAACTGGTTGTTATCTCTGCTTTTACTCTTTTTTACTTTTGGTGAAAAAACTGTCTTTGGAACCAACAATTTCCTCTTTTCTGATACTGCCTGCTGGTATGTTGCTTATCTTGATTGCCTTGCCCCTTTAGTTATAAACCTGTTGCCGAGCTTTGACATTTTTGACTTTGTTTCCTGCTGCTGACTCTGTTATCCTTTCTGCTGCCTTTGGGTAAATTTTTTTACTCTAATTGTTGATAACCATGGTACCTTTGGGTAAAACAATTTCCCTTTTGCTTGCTGCCCTGTGTGCTGCTAACCATGCTTCTTCTGCTATGATGCTTGCTGCCTTATGCTATGATGCTTGCTGCCTTCTGCTATGATACTGCTGCTTTCTGTTTGAACTTTCAACCAATGATCTAGAACAGAGTGAGTCTGCTTTGTAAATTCTGCCATTCTATTTAACTATGATGAAAAATCTGAGTTATGTTCTCTTTGTGAACCAACCTAGGTTGTGATTTGTAGAGAGAACCCTAGGCCAATGATCAAAACAAAATTATAGTTGTATGAGGCTTAGAAATAATTGAACATAACTTGAGAACCCCTTGCATTCTGATTCTTGCTGCCATCCCTAATGATGAGTCACAATACAAACTATTTACAATAATTTTGTTTTTTCGATTGAATTAACTTGCTGATCATATTTTTGTGTGTGTTTCATGTATGAACCATGGTGAGTTGGATGATAAGAGGGAAACTTGGATGAGAAGAAAGACTTGGAGAAAGCAAATGGCAAAGTACAAGCAACTTTGAGGGAAATTCAAGAACCAAAGAGCTCCTCTTAGAAATCCTATGATCTTTTCTTAACTTGTATTATAGTTAGTTATTAGGAATTAGATCAATCTTGTAACAAACTTAAAGAAACGCAAGTTCTTGACCAAATAGAACATGCTTGTAACAATTGTAGAAACTTTGAGATAAATAAATACATTTCCTTTGCAAAAGAATTTGTAATATTGTATCTTGTAATTTCCTTGTAAAAGATGAATTGAGAAATGGATAAACTTGCACCAATTAAGATCTCGAAATAACAACCGGTGGCCTCATTGAATTTGACATAGAACTTAAGTGTGCAAAATTGTGGCATAGAACTTGGATGATATATCTCGTAATGTACAGAATTATCATGTAATAATTCATCCTCTAATTTCGACACTTAAATAAATAAAATTTATGTTCTTGCAAACTTGAGATCTTTGGCCATAAATTGAGCTTTATCACGCCATTCGAATCCTCTTCACTAAGCTCAATCATGTGCCAAACAGTGGAATGAGGTCTTTGATGACCTATCTTTGAATTCTAAACCCCTTTGGAAAGTAAAACCATCTATCTTAAATACGCACGTTGACAAAGTCCAACATTCTAGCGAATTTAAACATCTGATGATGCAATGGACATATTGAGATGTCCCGAAACACAAGAACTCCTTGTAACCTGAATGGATAGAAGAAAATATCATATTGGACCCTTCTTACGCAAACATCTTCCACAATTGGTAGAAGAACCAATAGAATGCACCTTGATCTCATATTACCGTATTAATAGCATGAAAGAAAATGCATACTAGAAAAACGAACCAATTATTATCAAGATGAAGAGGGTAAATTTTGGGGTGCGACAATATTTATCGGATATTTCATATAATTTATTACTTTTAACTAAATCATGCATATTATGTTTTGTTATGTAGTACTTTGATGAATACAAGTGTGCTCATTACACGAAATATGAATTGGAAGAAATCAAGATGGAATTGTGTGAATACTTTATTGAGAAAAGAATCATATAAGGTATTGAAAGTTGAAAAGTGTTATGAAAAATAGGTTTAATTGTGTGGGAACCAAGTTAGTTTAATTGACCATGTTGTTCTATTCATACCTTGTAGGACCAGGACCGTCCCCTCGTCGGAGTTTGGCGAATCCACCTGTTATTGTTAGGGATGATTTTGGTTCTGTTATATCAAATGAGTTATGTGAATTGAATTAAAATGGTGTATATATTTTGGATTATAATAGTATATAATGCCTATGTTTACATAAAGACTTGTTTGTTGAAATAAATGTTTGTTGAAATGTAAGGCTTGAATTACAGGTTTATGGGATTATTCCCAAAAATATCCTTTCTAAAAAAAGAAAGAATAGGCAGCACTTTTGCATAAAAAATGCTTAAAATGTGATTTTTAAAAAAATGCTTTTAAATTTTATGTGAAGAAAAGAAAGCGCTTTTTAGGAAAAGCGCTGTCTATATTACACAATAGAAAGCACTTTTCCTGAAAAAGCGCTGCCTAAAGATGCCTAAAAAATACATTAGACAGCACTTTCAAAAGTGTTGTCTATAGGGGGACAATAGAAAACATTTTTCCTGAAAAAGTGCTGCCTAAAGATGCCAATAGAAAGCATAAAAGGCTAGACAAAGCGCTGCTAAAGGCCCAATTTTGAAAACTTTTTTTCCAGGAAAAAGCGATGCTACATGCCTACTTTAGAAAATGCTTTTCAAGGTCAAGCACTGCCTAAAGTATACATAAGGCAACATTTTTGCATACAAAAGAAGTGTTGTCTTTACCTACAGCAACACCACCTTAGGCAACACTTTTAAGCGCTGTTAAAGGCCTAAAAAAGTGCTTTCTTTTTCCTTCTTTGGCATAGTGAACATATGGCGATCTCCATAGACCTCATGACAAACACCATGCTCTCATAGTGGCCATGAATTTGTCTTTTGACCATTAGCGCGTGAACCACTCATGGCCACCTCTATGGTGAACACCATAGTGGTCGCCTTGAGTGCAAAATGTCCAATTTCTTTTATTTTTCGTCTATTTCACTTTGTTTCTCAACTTACGACTTCTGAATGACCAAATACCCGAAACACAGACGAAACCCACATAATAAGGGAAAATGCAAAACAAAATAACACTAAAATATGCACAAATCGAGTCAAATAAATAATGTAATTACGTGTCATAGTCTCATTGACGGACTCCCCTAGTGCACTTGAAATAATTGTGAAGCTACCATTAAAAATTATCGAGAGGAAAGTCGAAGAGAGAATTACATAATCATAAATATTATCTCCATTGTAGGCACATCTTTATGACATTCCCAACCACAAAGCTAAGAATTTAGCTTATATAAATAAGTTTAAAAGTATATTGGTATAAAAAAATTCAAATGCACAATATATAAATTATTTAAAAAAAAACTCTAATATATAATTAAAGTTAATATAATCAAACAAATTTAGAAGAAAAAAAAGGTAAAGTTTATTTTTAAAGTATGCTTCATTGCAGTTTGATAATGTTAAAATTATTAATTATTTATTCAAGATTATTTTTTAGCAATCCCATCTTCTATATAAACAATGAATTTGTGAGAAAATTATTTTCAAACCAGTTGTGTAGCCATATTTATTTTAGATGTTTCTATTTTGACACCTAAAGTCATACATCATTCGTAACACTATATAAAATACACAACTTGAATATGTGTTTTGTTTGTGTGAGAACAAAGAAATGATAATAAACTGTATAATACTACGATGTAAGTGTTATGTTAAGTGTAAAAATAACTACGATGTAAGTGTTATGTTAAGTGTAAAAATAACATTTCTCTTTTATTTTATACTTTTCAATGTTAAATATGATTTGTTGGATGTTGTAATTGTTTGACACTGGAAGATTGTAAAGACAAGTCATATCATTCTCTCAGTAATTTGATTTATTGACCTCAACATACTTTCTTTCTTTTTAAAATAAAATTATGATATATTCTAAAAAAATATTAATACATAAAAAGGAGAAGGGGGCTAGGGCAAGACCTTCTCAATGAAAAACAAAACGACAAGTTAAGTCTATTTCTTACAAAATCCCGACAGATGCCTAAAGGAAGGGAGTACAAGTAACTGAAAATAGTGGATACGCGGTCCAAGTTAGCAAAACAAATTTGCATAACTATTGTCTTCTCGAAAAATGTGTGTAATTATAAATGTAATGTTCATTAGAAGCCAAGCACTAGAGTGCCATATGACCCTAAGTTGCCAATGGACAACATCAAAATTATATGTAGAAAACATATTGACCACCATAAGATAGTCAAACTCAATCCAAAGATTGGTCCATCTTTTGGCACTACCAGTCTCAATGCAACTAATAATCACCCAAAACTCACTAAAGAGAGCATTAATGCAAGTAGTCAGGTATGCAAAAGCTAACATAAAACTGCCATTGTTATCACTGAATACGCCTCCTGAACTAACATTAGAAGGGGGACTTAAGAAGACTCCATCGACATTGCACTAATCGAATGAAATTTAGGAAGAGGCCAAATAACCTTCTCGATAATAGGAGCTATAGGAGGATGAATAGGGATGTTGAAAGTATTAATTATGTTAAAACCATTCAAGGAGCCTTTGAAGGTTAAATTTGGTTTGGATCCCGTGATTTTAACTTCAGCCAAAGTGAGATTACTGATACTACTGTACTGAGGCAGATGCTTTGGTCCTTAAATATGGGAACTACAAGCGGCCAAAATGTTGCCGATCAGAAAAATGATGGAAGCCTTTATTGTGATCGAGCGCTAAGATTTAGGCTTGTTACAAAACTTCACGAGAGTATATGCAAAGTGAAAATGTATGTTAAGACTCATTTTGTTGTAGAGCCAATTCCATATCTTTGAGGCAATTATGTAGTAAAAAATGGTGAATCGACTTCGGCTGACATCTGCAAAGCGAGCACATCAAAGGAATAAAGAGACCTCTTTTTGGAGTTAATCATATGTAGGTAGTTTATGGTGCATGATTATCCAAGCAGACATGGATTTTAAGGGTGGGATGTTAGGGCTCCATATTATTTTGGCCCAATCAATATTAGGAGGATTTTTCTGCTTGAATAAATAAGCTTTTTGAGAGACATGGTTCCATGGTTGTTAAAAGGCCATATGAGTTGGTCAGAACTTTCCATAGGCATGAAATTGACCTTTTTAATCTTTCTTACTAAAATAGGAAAAATATCCTACCAAGCTTCATGTAAGATCCAAGAATGCTGCTAAAAAAGATATCCATGAGCAAAATATACCCTTCCCCTAAGAGTATACTCCCCCTTGTCAAAATAAAAAAGACGGATAAAGATACATTACGAGAAATTAATATGAACAACAAGACCAATTACGACAATTAAGAAAAGTAAATCATTACACTCTTTTATAAGAAAAATCAAATCACAATAATGGAAATATTGAATTTTAAAGCATGGAAAAAGACTGAATTCAAAGTACACTAGGAAAAGCAATTACTAAATTGATGAGAAAAATAATAATAAACATTATTTTAAGGGTTTAATCAAATATCCGTGATTATTTTAACCTTAAATAATTTTTACCTCTTTTACCAAGATATCTTGATAAATATTTTCCAAATGGGAAGATATAACACCCTAAATATTTTACCTCTTATACTCACATTGTTGGAAAGGTATAGACCCAAAAACACATACAATTTATCTCCCAATGGTGAATGTACCGTTACACTAGAGGACATGTACATGTTGTTGGGCTTCCCTATTAAGGGTAAGGCAGTGAATAGGTCGTTTCAACAACCTAATGCTCTACGCGAGGAAATGTTGGACAAATATATGATACATGGAACATGTGCGAAGGGCCAAGGTATTTTACTGCGGACCTTAAATTGCATTATTGCTCTCTTTAGTTGAATGAAAATACATACGAGGAAGCTAAAATAGTTAAAGAAAAAAAGTATATTATGATACTATTTGGGAGCCTGTTATTCCCCGAAAGTACATGTAATAATGTCAATTTTATGTATCTAAGTTTGCTTAGGAACTTTGATAAAATAAAAAAAATTAGTTGGGATTTCGCCGTTTTAGCCTATCTATAAAGTTTTATGGATGCACTTTCTTGCTCCAAGTATGAGGTTGGTGAAAAATGGAGTCCCTTAACCCCATCAACGACATGTTATTCATGTTCCCATACACAACGAAGTAAGTTTATAACGCTATTTACTTTTTATAGATTTATGAGAAATAATTGTACATAATTTATCATTTCTCTCTTTGTGGTAGATTTTGTATAAGGGACATTCAGACAACATGTCGCTTTATATCATAATTTTTTTTTATCATATTAACCCAAAAGATGTATGTATTTCCTCCAAACTTTTCTTCTTTTAGTTTATTTATTTTTAAAGTTATCATTATTATAATATAATTTTATCAGCAATTTGTTTGGAGACCACATTTAGGTCTGAACCATCAACCCAACCTTGAAGATGCAACAGTTTGGACTACCAAAACCACAATTATATGGTACAATGTTATGGAGATGCACCACAATGACCGTGTCAAAATGTAGTTCGGGATGCATCAAGATATACCGAAAATCTGACTTGTTTGTCAAATTGGCATCTCCTTAGGGTCGACGCCCAGTGGGATGTTAACAATTGGAAAAAATTTGCTATAAAATGGTGTAAGATGTGGAAGAGGCGTGACCAACATGTGTTAGATTTTTCTATTTACCTCGTGAACCATAATATGCGACACATATCAATATATCAATTGGTACATATTAATTACTAACCATGAAATGTTTGTGGCTGACCAGAGGTATTTGATCGACCCACGAACACGATGAGCATCGTCCTCAAATCCTTAAAAACACTACCAACAATCATAAACCACCCAATCACAACCCCAACAACAAACCCATCACACATCAACTTCCCACCAAACACAACGATAATGCATATCCACAAGCACTCAAATTCAAACCCAAGACCAATACCAATACACACACATGCCCCACATACAATCACAATATCAAGAACAAAGATCATACTTCTGACATCCTGATGTGGGCCCCTCATCATCTCACCTTAGCCCAAGCATGGGTCTACCTGAAGAATATTCCCCAACCGACCCAATATACCATCTATTATCACATCACTATAACACCTAACAAACATATGAGTATCAAACTCCAATAAATTCATTTCCTTTTTACCCTCTTATTTAGGCGACCAGTGGTATTGACCACCCATGGAACCCCATCCCCCACCAATACGACCAAAGACTGTTTGAAAGCGGGTCTTCTAGATATGGTGATCTGACGGATTTTAAGGACCTTTAATGCATTGAATTCGCAGGGTCCTCGACCCAACCGCAACAGAAAAATCATCAAAACACACAACAAGTTAGGTGAGGACGCAAGTGCGGAACCACGAGTCGTTACCGAATCCCGCGAGAGAACTAAATAATGTAATTGTTTCATTATTAATAAAAATCAAAGTCTCATTTGCGGCGAAATTGTCTTTTATTTTCTTACAAAAAAATCCTAAAAAATAGATAATTGCACCTAGGCGTCATCTGAGATGATTTAAAACATAATTATTTAAGTAATTTTCTCCACATCGTGATTATTTGTGTATGATTTTTTAAATAAGAAGTACGTATGTTATAATGTGTGATTGTGTATACTTGCGTGATCAATCTTTTTCAACCAAACTGTTGCAACACAAAAATTTTAATACATTTTTATATAAATAAAAATTTAAAGGTGTTTTTATTAAATTATATGAATTTTAATTAATTATTAAGTTTATAAAAATATTATCCGATTAAAAATACGCAATAAGATAAAAATTATTTATTTAATTTTCATTTAGAGAATACATAGCATTGCTCAAAAATAAAATAAAATAGAACTGCATTGAAAATTAATTCAACATATATATTTTTTAATTATAAACTACAATACACCATCACCCTTAAGTACTTCAATATTACTCGTATGAAGATCAATCGTTTAAAAAATACATATAACAAACTCAGAAAAATATCTTATCACACAAATTATTTAGAATAGAAATGAAAGATATTATTAATCTTTTTATATAGATCTCAAAATAAAGAAGAAAAAAACTATTACAAATCAAAAGCATAGTCAACCATCAAAAAATTTATATTTTATTTACGGAGAAATCATTGTTTCAGATGTTAATTTGTAAAAGTGAGAAAAATAAAACGTTGAACTTGAATTTTTGTGTATGTGTTCACATTTTTTTATTAAAAATACTTTTTACTACTTTACAACTACTAGCTAAACTTCCGCCGATACTAAGAAAAAACTATTAAAAATCAAACTTATCAAATTTTGTTTACGAGAAAAGTATTATTTCACAGGTTAATTTTTAAAAGTGTGAAAAATAGAACTTAATTTTACTTGAATTCTTTTGTGTATATATATACATTTTTCTATTAAAAAATAACATTTTCACTACTTTTTTACTACTAGATAATTTGTGTGAATAATAAGAAAAACAAAACTATTTAAAATCAAAAGTGTAGTCAACAGTCAAACTATTGACATTCTATTTATGGAAAGTTATTATTTTTTCACAGGTTAAGTTGTAAAAGTGCAAAAAAAAAATATAACTAAATTGAACGTGAATTCTTTTATGGATAGGTTGTTAGAGAGAATTAATAGTAAAATATAGATATAAGTTGAAGAACAATCACCCTTGTGAGAGATACACTATTTATCCACTTAAAATTTTAAAGTGGTAGGTGAGTGAGATTATCTTATTTATATATGCTTAAGTTTCTATATTCATATTTAATGTGTAATTATTTTTTCACTTACTCACACATGTTATAATATTCTAACATCTGTTCGTATTTTTTTATTAAAAATAATTTTTCAGTAACCCACCAAACTTTTCACATTCTAGAAAAAATCATTATTTTACATGTTAATTTATGAGTTTAATGGTATTAGACATAATATTTTAAATTATCAAATTACAAGTGTGATTAAATATATTACATGATTATTATTGTTTGACACTATAAAAATATTTTATATTATCAATATATTATTTATTTTCTTTTAATTTATAATAGTATGAAAATAGAATTGAAACAAATTTATTTATTTAATTTAGTTAAATTTATATAAATATTATTTAATTAAAGAATCTGCGATAAATAATATATTATTTTTATATTATTGTAATGTATTTAATTTTTATTACAGATGACAAAGAAGATACATGGAACGACGAAAAAAAAAGATAAAATAAATTATAAAATCATTTGTAATTAAATATGAGAGAATTAATAAAATTATCTTAATTGAAAAATAACTAAATATAAAATTTGACCATAACATAAAATGAGTATTAGACTTATTTTTCTACAAAATTTATTAATATTCTATCTAATATTTTGACTTTTCTAAAATAATTAAATTAAAATTAGTAAAAAAAATGAAAATAAGACTAGTTTTAGTCTATACCATATATAATATCAACTAATGATTTATTTATTAATAATTAAAAAATTATACTAAAAATGAAAAATATTATTTTGACAAATTATATTTTTATTAAAAAAAAAAGGTAAATGTAATAATATTATATTAACACAAAAGTAGCATAAATATTGAAAATTGTAACCCAAATTACATAAAATATCTTTCCACTAGCTTTTTCCCTCCTCAAAATTGGGTTTACCCCACCAATAACCCACCATCTTCACATTCACCTAGGACCGCCCCCACTTTGTTAATGCAATAAAATCGAGATAATGTTCAAACTCTAAAGTCCCGTTTCATTTTCTCTCTCTTCTCTCTCTCTTTTTCTTCTTCTGCTTCGTTTGACTTGTAGCCACCATAGAAGAAACTGAATCATCTCGTAAGATTCATCTTTTTATTTTTACGTACCCTTTCAACTCAAACGTTGTGAACTTACGTTGGAGTTGTTTTGGTTGGTTAGTGCTGTTTTACTTATTGATATACTCAAGTTTCTTTCCTTATTTGTTTATGCTGTTTTTTTTTTTCCGTAACTTGCTGAAGTTGTTGTCGTTATTGGATTCATAATTTTCCTCATCAATTTTTCGTACGTTTTTCTGTTTTATGATTATTACTATGATATTTTCTGTTTACTTATGTTACTGGTACTTTTTTATTTTGATTCCTGATGATTGTTGAATTCGATCACGATACATAATTGATGGTTGAATTCAACTAAGAATCTAGCACAATAAATTCGGATTACGCTGATCTAATTTTTTTTAATATATATTATATAAGCGGGAAGTTCAATATTTATTTATTTTCAATAAAAAGTTGCTAATTAATTTTTACGGAGAATTTGAGATTTTTTTCTTCGTTTTGTATTGGTTTTTTTAGTTTTGTAGGATATGTGTAGGATTTTTTTTTATCTAATTTCCATTATTTGAGTTTGGTGAAAATTTTGAAGATATTAGTGTATATGTTTTCTGATCTAGAATTTTTTTTTTTGAATTTTCTGGTTTTTGTAGTATGTTAATTTTTGTCTGTTTTATTGATGTTGGCAGGTTTATAAATGCCATGCAATTTACAGAATCTGTTGACTTGAATTGGTGAGCAGTGGTAGTTGGTCAAATTTGTAGGTTGAATTTTTTTCTTCTTTTGGATATTTAGGTTATCTTTTGGAGTTATTTTCACTGAGAAATGATGATGATGTTTGATGAGATGGGTTTATCTGGTGATATGGATGTGTTTTCTGGTCCCGCGGTGGAAGGGGATAATACCGCCCGACAAAGTGAACCTGGGGTGATGGTTGGCGAAGATTACAGTGATGATGAAATGGATATTGATGAGCTTGAGAAGAGGATGTGGAAGTACAAAATGCTTCACAAGCGGTTGAAGGATAAGGAACAAAGCAAGCCGAGGGAAGGATTTGATGCAGCGAAGCAGAGGCAATCGCAAGAACAGGCGAGGAGGAAGAAGATGTCGAGGGCTCAAGACGGAATCTTGAAGTACATGCTGAAGATGATGGAGGTTTGTAAGGCTCAAGGGTTTGTTTATGGGATAATTCCTGAGAAAGGGAAGCCTGTGACTGGGGCATCGGATAATCTCCGCGAGTGGTGGAAGGATAAGGTTAGGTTCGATCGGAATGGTCCTGCTGCGATATCAAAGTACCAAGTGGATAATGCAATTCCGGGGAACAATGATGGGAGTACTTCAATTGGGCCAACCCCTCATACTCTGCAAGAGCTGCAGGACACAACTTTGGGTTCTCTGTTATCTGCACTGATGCAACACTGTGATCCTCCTCAGAGGCGGTTTCCGTTGGAGAAGGGTGTTTCTCCTCCTTGGTGGCCAACCGGGAATGAAGAGTGGTGGCCACATATCGGGTTACCTAAAGATCATGGTCCTCCGCCTTACAAGAAGCCTCATGACCTGAAAAAGGCATGGAAGGTTGGTGTTCTGACTGCTGTCATCAAACACATGTCTCCTGATATTGCAAAAATTCGCAAGCTTGTGAGACAGTCCAAATGCCTTCAAGATAAAATGACGGCTAAGGAAAGCGCAACTTGGCTCGCAATCGTCAATCAAGAGGAGGCTTTAGCGCGAGAGCTTTACCCTGATTATATCCCCCCATTTACCTCAGCTGGAGGAAGTGGATCTTTTTCCACCAACGACGGTAATGAGTACGATGTCGATGGGGGAGAAGATGACCCGAATTTTGACGTTGAGGAACGGAAACCTGAGAGTCTTCTTCATCCATCCAACATTGGGATGATGGAGAGAATGAGGGGCATAAGACTGCCAATTCAGCATCAGCAGCCTTCTTTCGCAATGAAGGGAGATGCTGCAATAAACATGGATTTCATGCGGAAGCGGAAGATCTCTGGCGACTTTAACATGATGATGGATCCTAAAATTTTCACTTGTGAACACCCTCCCTGTCCTTACAGCGAACTTCGTCTCGGTTTTCAGGACAGGACTTCTAGGGACAATCATCAATTGTGTTGTCCATATAGAGCCAGTTTATCAGATTATGGTGGTCCAAGTTTTCATGCTGATGAGGTTAAACCAGTCATATTGCCTCAGTCCTTTGTTCAACTGAAACCTACAGCTCAGTCTGTCAACATGGTTCCACCTTCAATTGATCTTACCGGACTCGGAGTTTCAGAAGACGGAGAGAAAAATATCGGCGACCTTATGACAGTCTATGATTCCGATATCCATCAAGGCAACCGGAGTACTAACAATCGCGCAACTGCTTCAGCCGCAGAAAATCACAATTTGCAGCATCCTAGCAGCATTCTGCAGCAACAGCAGCATCAGAATTTCTACCGCGGTCAAGGAATGGTGATGGAAGGAAGCAACATGTCCCATAACAACCATCATCACATGTTTGCAAGCAATGAAAGTCAATTCGACCGGTTCAGAGCCTTGAATTCTCCCTTTGAGAACAATCACCATCACAACAACAGTCACAGTCACAATCACAACAGCAATAACACCAATTTCCATTTCATGTTTGGGTCCCCACAAATTGATCTGTCATCCTTTGATTTTAAGGAGGACAATCATGGAGTAGGCATGGATCCTCTGCAGAAACAGCAAGATGTTTCAATATGGTACCAGTGAATTTGACAACTGGAATCTAGAATGCTCTTTTTATTTTTCTGTTTGGTTTGGCCACCCATATCATAATCATGTGAAGTTTCCCTTTGGGCCAAAAAGGTGTTGCTGCAATTTTCTTCACATGTAATTTTCTAGGCCTAGAAAAAATCTAGATTTTTATTTTTATGCTTGTTGTTAGCTATGATATGGGGTTATAAAAATAATAATAATAATAACAATAATAATAAAAGTTTGTTTGTTCTTATGGTTTTATTTTTACCTAAGATTATTCATATTCAATGTTTTATGTAAGACTTGTGATATAAATAAAATTTCAAAAATTTCGTTACACTACTATGTATGGTAAATGAAACTGTTTGTCTTTTTATTGAAAATGAATAATTCTCTCATGCTTATCCTATTCCCATGTGAAATGGGACCCTAAGTTTGGCAGATGCTAAGTTGAAATGGCTTTTGGATTACGTGAATGAGTTTGTATGTTTGTGTGGTGGGGTCTCTTTTTTGTAGGACACATGATTGATTGTTCACATCTTTATTGAGTCATTACATTGTTTTGTTACTTCCTCACCATTGAATGTGGCTGTTCATGGGACAATTGAAAGGGTCATATCTTGTGACTCACAAAGGTGGATCGATGCTATATACACCTAGTTTTATCTTTCTAGGTGCTTATTTTATCTTTCTACTTTTATACTTTATGCCATCCATCTATCTATTTTGCATAACACATGCTTTTCTTTGTTCTTTAGATGCTTTTATTTATTTATTTTATAACTGGTATTATAAAATGCGATGTAGATTAATAGCACGTGTTGAAATTTAACTTATTTAGTTTTGACTAGAATAATTATTTGTTTGGTTTGATTTTAAAAATTCTTAAAATTTAAATTGCATTTTAAAGGACATCATTAGATGAACAATAAAATTAAAAAGAAAGATATCATTACCATCTCATTCAATATTCGTGAAATATTCATGAGTTTATTGTTTATGATTTGTTTTAGTGTATATATTTTAAATTACATCTTCGAGTCTTTATCATATGAAAAGTATTTTAAATTACATCCTCGAGTTTTTATCATATGAAAAATATTATATTTTAAATTGACAAATTCTTTAACATATTTAATCTATTATATAAGAAGAGCATTATGCAATCTAGCAGGGTAAGATATAGATAGAACATAGTGACAGTGATTTGTTTCATAGCACTTTATGAAAAGGTTTGCTGTTAGCACTTTATGAAAAGGTTTGCTGTTAGGCTGTTTGTTCATAGTGTCTGTTTGTGCATGAGGTTCGATGGTTTAGCTTTGTGCCTTCCTTATTTGTGCTTTGTCGTTTTGTGTTTTTTAAATATGTTTTTGGTGAATGATAATATAAATTTTATTATGTGTTATAAAAAAAGTTTGCTATGTGGATAAACATATTAGTTGGAAAAACAGAACTAGTAATTTGTTAGGAATTCTTTGCATTTAATAAATTAAAAAATTTAGAACAAATGGAAATAGTTACAAAATGATATTACTCATTACTGGTAATGGAAAGCTATTTTAATATTTTTGTATATTTTTGTAATTTTATTAAAAATTATGACTAAAATATTTTTCGGTCAACTTTCTTAAAATTAAGGGAATAAGTTTTTAGTATCAGTAAGAGTGATATTCCTTTATATAAAATATATTTAGAAAAATACATTATTTTTTTATATAAAATATATTTTTAACCATTTAATTTAATTTATTCTTTCAGATAGGGTTAGTTTATAGCATTTTAAACTTTAACTTCTGAATTTTGTTTTTTTACTTACTTTAGATAAAATTTATTTTCAAGTCAAAATGATAATTTTTTAATTAAAAAATATTTTTATTCTAATGGTTTTGATATTTTAATATCATCTGAAATACATAATAAAAAAATAGATGATGTACTAGATAAATTAATTTTACAATGTCTATTATTATATTTTAAGTTAATTATATAATATGACATAGAAATATATTCTCATTGAATAAATATAACCATGTAACTTTTGTTTCCACCATGAGTTTATTCTCATTACACTATGTATAATATATTATGAAAATAAGATAAAATTATATATATATATATATATATATATATATATATATATATATATATATATATATATATATATATATATATATATATATATATATATATATATATATATATATATATATATATATATATTATAAATAAAATATATAATATAATATGAAAATATGATAAAACAGTGAATTGATTAAATTTTCAATATTTTAATCAATACCGGTTTAATCAATGAGATATAAAATTTATATAAAAAAAAAAGTAAACCCGCATCTTTCTCTTGTCTATGAGTTTAAAAATAATATAAAATAATTTTATATATATAATCAATTAAAATTTGTATCTTTATCGTATAATATTATTTCAATATTTTAAAAGTAAAAGTAAAAATAGTGTATATTGTAGGTGCATTTTCTTTTGTTCTATTGTGTTAATTATAAAACATGAATTGAAATTGAAAACTATATGCATTACATTACATTTGATAGATATGTCTAATGTCAATTTTATAGAGGGCATTGAGGGGTCACACTCCTTTACTAAGGACAAATTTTTTTGAGGCATTAAATCTTCCACCTATATGCATATCAAACAATAGTTATGACATAAAACATGTGTGGTTTCTTGTATGTTATTTCTTAGCATCTTTAAGTGCAAGAACCTGTACACACTGCAACCTATTTTATCAATTGAAAAAAAAAAAAAAAAACTTACTCCATTGGTTACTTCGCGCACATGTATGTATAAAGATATGTTAAACAAATTGAAACATCAATATTTATTCATCAATTAATTAGAGTTTAAGTAAGAATGGGTTTGACTTTATATTTTGTGACGTTACTTGAAATTTGTTTAGTGGTGAAAATGAAAGGTGTTTTTGTCTACACTTTTATGGATGGCACTTAAGGATATGATTACACACTATACTAATACCAAGGCAAGGCAAAGAGAGTGAATTCAATTCTATTCTATGTCTTTTTATTCTTCGGTCTATTATTTTTAATAAGACGAATATTTAAAACAATCAGAAAAATATAGAGACCGAAAAGATTATATAATTTTTTTGAAGTTTTTATATGTGTAGTTTTATATGAATCCAGTATATAATATATACGCTACTTGAATGGTAAATATAATGATACAAATTACTGTGCCAAATTGACATTTTTAAAAGAAAGAAGATTTTTACAATTCATAATATATTTCAAATAGTAATAATAATAATTTCTTATTATTATAACACTCCCCCTTTGAAATATTTGTCATGGTACTCTGTTGAAGTCTTATTGAGAATAATTATGGGAACATTAGTTGTCTAGTTAAAATTTTTTTTAGGAAAAACCTATTGGAACAAAAACCTTAATAAAGGAAAAAGAGTACAATGTTATGCCCCCTCAATAGAACACATTAGTTCTTCTTCAAAGATCTTGAAGGTGACGCATTCCAATATTTTGTAAGTGCTTCCTGAAAACTGATGTGGGAAGTGCCTTTGTGAAGAGATTCACCATATTATCACTCGAACGAATGTATTGAATATCAACTTCTTTGTTTCTTTCGAGTTCTTGTGTGAATGAGAAGAACTTTGGAGGGGTATGCTTGGTCTATCAGTTTTGATGTAACCTTTTTTCATCTGGGCAACACATGCAGCATTGTCTTCATATAAAATTGTTGGATTTTTATCTATTGTTAAACTAGATGCTCCTTGGATATGTTGAGTCAGTGATCTTAACCATTTACACTCTTTGCTTGCTTCGTGAAGGGAAATTACTTCAGCATGATTTGAAGAAGTTTCTACAGGTGTTTGCTTTTGAGATTTCCATGATATTGCTGTGCCTCCATATGTGAACACATACAGTATGTGATTTTGCATTATGCGGATCTGACAAATATCATGCATCAGCATAACCAAGCAAGATTGATTTTGAATTGTTAGAATAAAACAAACCAAGATCAAATGTACCTCTGAGATATCGAAATATCTGTATTATTCCTTTTCAATGTCTCTTTGTAGGACATGTACTCAATCTTGCAAGTAAATTCATTGCAAAAGATATATCAAGTCTTGTATAATTGGCAAGGTACATCAGTGCTCCAATGACACTGAGGTATGACACTTCTGGGCCAAGATCCTCTTCATTATTTTCCTTAGGCCTAAAAGGATCCTTTTCAATATTAAGTGTTCTATCCATCATTGGACTACTCAAAAGGGTTTTTCTTGTCCATGTTGAACCTTTTCAATACCCTTTATATATAATTTTATTGATGTACCAATATACCATTTTTAGTATACTCAATCTATAAACCAAGATATAAGTCATAACATATAAAACAGTTCAAGAAACTTATATATGAACAATTCAAGGATAAGTCATAACATATAAAAAAAATCAAGAAACTTATATCAACGCAAACTGAATTTACAACGTCACCATAACCGAAGTCACCGTTCCAAGTTCAAATTAAAAATTCAGCCAAGACGTCACGAAAATTCAGCCATTGGTGTATAGTTACACTAGTACCCACACTTATATAAATTTCATTTCATGTCTATGTAAATTTTGTAAGGTTCATTCAATATTAAAAAATAGTTTAAAACATAGTAGAGTATAGAACAAACCAACACAGTCCACAAACTCATGCATAAAAATAGTTATATAGCAGGAGATATTCATCTAAAAATTTATCAACTGAAATAATAATCCCTAAAACAGAATGTATAATAAGTTGACCGAACAAACTAAGTATTGACAATTTCTTATCGTGAAATACCTCTAAATATAAAGTTTGGAGAGTATTGACAAATTAGAGAGTGTAACGACCCAATTTCTTTTAACAAGTTGACCAAACAAACTAAGTATCCAAAATCAGTTCACAGATTTCAACTAAATCATCACAATCTCAACTCAATTTAGGCACTAATAAATTAGAAACTTTCAACAATCAAACAAAACCAAGCTAATATTCTTCCACGAGTATATCAGTGATTATTTGTAATGAACAATCGAAATTCCCGAACTAACAATTACACCACAAATCACTAAAACACAAAACATTTTCCATTATCTATAAAAAAACACAATCAACACAAAAACCTAACAAATCCAAACAGAGTTCCATTATCAAAAAACCACAATCAAACCAAAAATAATCAAACAAAACTGGGAACTAAATCAACAAAAAGGATGAATGCGAATATGTTTACCACTTGAAGAAGCTGCAAATGGTGAGGCAGTGACGGATGCGAGACAGTGATAGAGACGGAGACGAAGGTTTCCGGTGAGGCGGCGACAGAGACGTAGGCGGAGGTTTCCGGTGAAGGCGGTGACAGAGACGGTGAGAGCGATGAAGATGAACAGGGACGGTCTAACATTTTTTGAGAATGAAAGAATGAGTGAGTATAGGGTTTATTAATTTTAATTATAAAATTATCTATGAAAGCGCTTTTAAAAGTGCTTTCTAAAGCCCAGATATAAGAGCGCTTTTTCCTTTAAAAGCGCTTTCGTATCATAGGCCTATAGCAGCGCTTTTAAAAGCGCTTTCTTAAGGCCAACTATAAGAGCGCTTTTGAAAAGCGCTTTCTAAGGTTAACCTTTAGCAGTGCTTTTCAAAAGCGCTTTCTAAGATGAGATCTTTCTAAGGCCTTTAGCAGTGCTTTTTGAAAAGCATTTTCTTAGGGTACCCTATGAAAGCGCTTTTTTTAAGCGGAATTTTAAGGCCTATGAAAGTGCTTTCTCTTAAAAGCGCTTTCGTAGAGGGCTGTCAAAACTTATTTTTGGCGTAGTGTCCTAGATCTTTCATTTCAAAATCTTTCTTTAAATAATTTCTTGCTTCTTTGATTTCTTTATTAGTCTCAATGATATTTAAGTCATCAACATAAACAACAATTATTACAAATCTAGAAATTGTTTTTCTTATAAAAACACAAGGGCAAATAGTATTATTATCGCAGCCTTCTTTAAGAAAATATTCACTTAGTCCATTATACCAATGCGTTTGGATTGTTTTAGTTCATACAACGATCTTTGCAACTTAATTGCATACATTTCTCCTAGCTTTGATGTCCCAGACTTCCTAAATCCTTATAGGATTTTCATGTATATATCACTATCAAGTGATCCATACAAATAAGTAGTGACAACATCCATAAGATACATGTCAAGATTATTAAATACTGATAAACCAATTAAATAACAAAAATTAATGACACCCATAACAAGAGAATATGTTACCTCATAATCGATCCCTGGTCTTTAGTAAAAACCTTGTGCAACAAGACGAGCTTTGTATTTGACAATCTCGTTTTTCTCATTTTAGTTTCTCACATAAACCCACTTAAAGACAATAGGTTTCACACCTTTAGGTATAGCCACAATAGGGCCAAATACTTTTCGGTTATTGAGAGAATTTAACTCACTATCTATAACATCCTTCCAATTTTTCCAATCATGCCTATTTTGACATTCATTCATAGTTCAGGGTTCGGGATCATCACTTCTATTCATAACTTCGCATGCAAATGAGAACGGAAATATCTCATCAATATTCATAGCTTTTCGGTTCAACAAATTTCATGTATTAACACAATTAATTGAAATCTCGAGATCATTCTTGTTTTCTGTTTCATCATCAATGATCTTCATCATCTTGTGCTTCTTCAAGAGCACGCTTTTCAATCATGGATTTATTATCATCTAGTGTCTTTTCAAGATCACTTTCAATCAACTTCACCTTATATATTCCCTTTCGTTTTTGGGGATTTTTGTCTTTGGATCCCATAGGTTGGCCATGCTTCAAGTGTGCCTTAGATGTACTTGCTACATAATTTAGTTTTGAAATCTCAATCCGAGCTAGTACATTTACAGTTGGTACATGTGACTTTGTAACTTTGCAAATCAATAAATAAATCTGACAGTTGATTTGCAAAATTCTGTAAGAGCACAATTTTCTTTACATTTTTCCCATGATTTATTATATGGGTCTAAATGTAATAAATGTGGTACATACAATGATATTTCATTTTCTGACTGTTTGTTTTCTCCCCCTAATGTTGGAAATTCTGTTTCATCAAAATGACAATCAACAAATCTTACCTGAAAAACATCACCCGTTAAAGGTTCAAGATATCTAATAATAGATGGTGATTCATACCCAACGTATATTCCCAATCTACTTTGAGGTCTCATATTTTTTCTTTGTGGTGGAGCTATTGGAACATATACTACACAACCAAAAATCTTTAAATGTGAAATATTAGTTTCCTTACCAATTGCAAGTTGATAAGAGATATGTTTATGATCAACACTTAGCCTTAAACGTATGAGTGTTGCAACATGTAGAATTGCATGACCCCAAACAGTAACTGGTATTTTAGTTCTCATTATTAATGGTCTATCAATATATTGAAGACGTTTGTTTAATGACTCAGCTAAACCATTTTGTGTATGCACGTGAGGAACAGGATGTTCAACAACAATTTCGATTGACATGCAATAATTATTAAATGATTCAGATGTAAATTCACTAGCATTTTCAAGTCTGATTTTCTTTATAGTATAATCAGGGAATTGAGCTCTTAGTTTAATTTATTTGTGCAAGAAATTTTGCAAAATCCATATCACGACTTAACAATAAACATACATACGACCATCTACTAGATGCATCAATTAATACCATAAAATACCTGAATGGTCCTGAAGGTGGATGAATAGGTCCACATATATCACCTTGAATTCTTTCAAGAAATGTAGGTTATTGTGTCTAAATCTTTCCTGGTGAATGCTTTGTTATAAGTTTTCCAAGAGATCAAGCTTCACATGGTCTCTTTTATTTTGTAAGTTTTAAACTTTTCAATGGATGATCATGTGTACTTTCAACTATTTTATGCATCATTGTTGAACCAGGGTGACCTAAACGGTCATGCCATAAAGTCACAATTTAGGAATCTTCTTTTACTACTAAATTGCATTCAATTTCATGTATATATGTATAATGTAATCTAGAAGGCAATTTTGGTAGTTTTCTAAAACTTTCTTCTTTCCCAAAACATTAGCAGTGATATTAATGTATTGCATGTTACGTTCAATTGCAGTTTCGGTATCATATCCTTGAAGATATATGTCATTAAAACTCAACAAATTTCTCTTTGATTTTGGAGAGTATAGAGCATTATTAATGACAAACTTTGTCCCATTTGATAACATGAACGTAGCATTACCTGTTCCTTCTATCAAATCTACAGGACCTGAGATTGTATTTATTACACCTCTAGTAGGATTTATTTTAGCAAAATATTTCTTACTTTTGAGGATTGTATGGGTAGTTCCACTGTCTGGAATGCAAATGTCTTTGACATGTTCCATGTCTAACCCTTTTGAAATAGAAATAAGATTAAATAGAGAGTAAATCAATAACATATTTAACATTATTATATGATACAAATATAACATACACATACAAATTCTTAAGACGATAAGTAGTTCAAATATAAAATGAATACAAGCACATTACTCGTTATTCAAATAGTCGCTTAATTCATTGTTCCTTCAACGAAATTAGCAGTCTCGAAATAGGTACTATCATTTTTGGATTCAATTTCATTAAAATTCACTTCTTTCCCCTTTTCCTCTACAGATGTCATTTGTCTTTTACACAAATGTTTTGGTGTTCTACACACCTTAGACCAATGGCCTTTCTTTCCATATCTGTAGCATACATCTTCATAATTTCTCAAGGGGCTTCTTGGATATACCTACCCTTTCCTTGGTGATTCCAATTATTTTGGTCACATATGGAAGATCTATAATTGTTCATATAACCTCTACCACGAAAAAGGTTTTGACCGTGGAAAAGGTTTTGACCATCAGCGTTGCCTGAAGTCTCCATTAGGCAGCACTTTTTTATTCAGAAGTGATGTCTATTACACACCCTTAGACAATTCTTTTACTTTAGGCTGCGCTTTTGAGAATTCCCTTATTTTCTGTTTTAGGCAGCACTTTCTTATAAAGCGCTGTCTAAAGTACTTCTTAGGCAACACTTATGGTTTGAAAAGCGCTTTCTTATATACCCTTCAGGCAGTTTTTTTGATAAAAACGTTGTCTAATGTCAACGAAATTTTAAAAATATTCAGCTTAGATTTTAAGCGCCCTGTATAAATATGCACTCAAAATAAGCGTTGCTTTTCAACTTTGCACCAAATTTTAAATTGCAGTTTTTATTTTTAGCTTCAATCTATTGAATATATGCACCAAATTTGCAGCTTATATATAAATGCCTTAATTCAAACAATACTTAAACTTAATCGTTGATATATCCTTAACAATTTATACATGTCCTTAACATTCAACATGTTCAATATGTATATATAATCGTTGGTATATCCTTAACAATTCTACAAATTCAATGCTAAAAACAACAACAATACGAACTTTCTTATCTCTATCTTCTACATATATGCACCTATACTTGAAACAAAACCAACAAATACAATCAAAACCAACATTTATAAATCTAACACAATGATCAAGAATCCGTTATAATTATTCCCAAATATTCATACCATGATAAAAACAACATTAATATAACTAATCTTCCACATAACAATAACAACAACAACATTGCAATACAACTTACCACATTCACAATTAAAATTTCTCAAATCTATACCATGATACAAACAAAACTAATCTTCGATCCACATAACAACAATAACATTGCCACACAATTTACCACCTAACAACGACACAATAGATAAAATTTATATATACTCAAAATTGTCACTACCTTATAAAAATAATTCTCAACTCAATGATGAATTGACACCAATCCTCATTAATTTCATCCATTTGATCTTTAGAGTAAGTAGAAGTCTTGAATTCATCAAAATACTACATAATATAGCATAATATGATTTAGTTAAAACTATTTAATTAGATAAAATATGTGTCAAATATTAAAATATATGATAACTTAGAAATCCATACCATGGTTGGAATATCTATTTCATTAGAAAGAATAATCTCTTTCATAAACCTCAAGATGAAATAGCCGCAATCTATACCATTGCATTGACGAGGACACTACACATAAAAAAATATACGAATATATATATTAACTTGTGTTATCAAGTAGCATCGATCACTAATATAATCAAAATTTAATTGTGAAAATATACCTGCACTCTAGACCATGTTATGTTGTTTGATTTACTCTTTGGTACTTGAACACCTCTTTGTGATTGATAAATTTGTATAAATCAGACAGAATATAAACGAAAATTTAGAAAAATCTTACATAAATAAAAAAATAAATAAACAAGTATTTAGAACAATCTCACGAATACTTTGAAAAATCTCACTTACGTATCAACGGTCGGCTTTAAAATTCTGTATTTTGTCTAATCACCTTCTAATGAATCCAGATAATATACAATTTCTCTCACAAGATTAATTGTAAGCAATAACCAGTGTCCACTATAAGAATAAACAAAGGTTAGATAGAAACTTTCTACACATCTTCAAAAAACAAAACAAAAATCCACTTGTAAAAATCCCGATTTATCCATTCGTATGCTACCATTATGTACCCACTTGCAACCAAAAATAGGAATATGAAATTTCTCATAATCAAACATCCAAATGTGCTGGATAACCTCAAAATATGACAAATTTGCATATTTGGGATTTAAGTCCTTCATACTTGAAATGTGCATTGCTTCAGCTACCGGGGTGACACCACTATTTTGCATAGTACTTTTATCATCCTGTTCTTTGGTATAAAATGTGTATCCATTAATTACGTATGCACTATAAGAAAACACATGCAAACTCGGAATATATGCTAAACATCTCAACCTTTCTGTAATTGAAGCGGAATCTAAATCAAAGCTTGAATAAATATGATCCTTGAACCATTGTATTAAACTTTGATTGAGCTCTAGTACTATCCAATTTTCATTTCTATTTGGATTTAAACCCCGAAGTTCATTCTTGTGCATTTCAACATACGACTCAACCTCATTGTCATTGTGCAGAACATACAAATGTATTGATCCTGTTCAGCCCTTGACACTGTGACAATTTTATTTCCAATTTACCTTTTTCCTTCCTTTCTTTCGAAAATATGAGATTTGGGTAGTCCAAAGGATTGAACATTGGACAAATATTCAGTACAAAACTCAATTGCTTCTTCAACAATGTATTGTTAAACAATACAACCCTCTGGCCTACTTCAACTTTTCACGTACCCTTTTAATATTTTCATATAACGCTCAACAGGATACATCCATCTCATATAAGCTGGTCCACACAATTGTGTCTCTTTCACAAGATGAACAACAAGATGTACCATAATGACAAAAAATGAGGGAGGAGAATACATTTAAGCTCAAACAAAGTAATAATTCTTTCTTTTTGCAATAGTGGTAAGATCTCAAGATCGATCACCTTACTCCAAATTGACTTGAAGAAAAAACATAATTTAGTTATGGCGCTTCTTACTTTATCTGGAAAAATAGAAAGTATACCTATTGGTAGAAAATTCTCCATTATAACATGGCAATCATGTGTCTTTAAACTCTTTAGCTTGAGGTCTTTCATAGACACAAGTCTTATAATGTCCGAGGAGTAACCTTTTGGAACTTTAGCTTGACTCAGAAACTTACACAATATTTTTTTCTCCTTTCCAGATAAAGTATAAGCAGCAGGTGGTAGATATGTTCGTCTTACTTTCATCAAGGGTCCTAATTCAGTTATAATTCCCATCTTTACCAAGTTCTTTCTTGCTTTAAGTTCATCCTTAGACTTTTCTTTTATATTGAGTAATGTACCAATAACACTTTCAAATACATTTTTTCAACATGCATAACATCAAGAAAATGTCTTACATACAAAGATTTCCAATATGGAAATTAAAAAAAAAACCTCTTCTTCCATCCACCTGTGACAACCGTATGAGCAAAAGGCTTGCCAAACTGAATACTCACATCTTTCACCTTTTCAAAAATTTGGTCACCTTTTAATCCAGGTGGAGCTTTACGTTGTTCGATATCTCCATTAAATGCTTTTCTCCATCCACGATATTGATGTTTAGAATTTAAGAATCTACGATGACCAAGAAAGACATTCTTCTGACAAAATTTCAATCGCGTCATATCGGTTCCATCTTCACAGATAGGACACGCATATTCACCTTTAGTGCTACACCCATATAGATTTTCGTATGTTGGAAAATTGTTAATTGTTCCAAACAACATCGCCCTCAAATTGAAACTTTCTTTCCTATATCCATCATAAACCTCCACATCTTTCTCCCACAAAATCTTCAAATCTTCGATTAAAGGTGTCAAGTATACGTTTATGCCATTCCCTGGTTATAAATCATAATAATCACAGGCCATGTGGAATCTGAGATACTTGAAAGACTATGCATGTTTATTCCGTCAGTAGATAACACCAAGAGAAGGTTTCTTGTTTCTCCTCCAAAATTAGGATAATCATTATCAATTTTCTTCCATTATGGTGCATCTGTTGGATGTCAAAACTTTGCTTCGATAATTATTTCATATGCATATCAAGTCAAGTGTCTTGCATCGGTTTCATTATGAAACATGTGTCTAAATCTCAGAATAATAGGAAAATACAATAAGACTTTTACTATAGACAAATTTTTCTTATATCGAGATAAACCGCACTTAGGGCACTCACTCAATGATGCATATTCGTTTCGAAACAAAATGAAATCATTTGGACAAGCATGTATCTCATCATAGCTCATGCCAATAGATCACAACATTTTTTTGGCCTCGTACGTTCGATTAGGAAGGACATGATCCTCAGGAATCATATCTTTCATAAGGGCTAATAACTCTGTGAAACTTTTATCCGACCATCCATTGCGCGCCTTTAAGTTGTACAACTTTAATACCACAAACAGTCTTGTGATTTTGGTGCAATATTTATACAACGATTTCTCTACATCACTTACCAACCTGTTCGCAGTAAAAAGTGACGAACGAGGGAATCGAATCGAAATTCGAATCTCAGGCTCAAAACGATTTACTCTTTTGATTTTTTTTGATTTAAAAAGATGTCGCGAGCATCAAGCTTTATTGTTTCCAAACAAGAAAATGAGATGGAAAAGGGGAAAGCTGAAATATCCTAAATAAATAATGATATGCGATGTGACTAGCGTGAACTAGACGCAACGCATTGGGGAAAGACCTGAGTAAAAGGGTTTGTTACATCAAGGGGAGGTATTAGCACCCTATATATATAGTTATCTATAGAATATTTTGTATATATGAATATTTTTGATATGTTTGTATGTTTTAATTTGATACTCTATTCTTGGGAAAGTTTCTCCTTTGGGTTTTAAGAAAGGTAGGTTAGGTAGGGTCCTAAGTTTTGTTATTATTATGCTCTCCAAGATCATTGGGATCATCTGCATACATATCCCCTAGTGGGAATCAGAGCATCTGTAGCTCGGATCTAAGGGAAATATGGTTTGTTTGGTTTGAGGGAGAAAGAAGTATGCTCGCCAAGGATGAGACCTTGTGCCTACGTATTCTCAAAGGGAGGTTGAGAAAGTCAGAGCAATCGTAGTTTCCACTTATGCTAGTGGAAGCAAAGGGTGTTATTTAGAGACAAAGACAAATGTCATCTTAATGAAAAATGTATCTAATCTATTTCATCACATACTTTTTTGAAAGGTTGATTGATTAAATCTTTCATTGTAAGTATTAGGTGTTTTGCTTGAGTGTACAAGCGTTACCACTTACAAGTTAAGAAAGATGTTTGAAAGATGATTGAATCTTTAATTGTAAGCATTGGGCGTTTTGCTTGAGTGTACAAGCGTTGCCACTTACAATTAAAAGATGTTTTGTTTTGAAAAAGTGTTTGAAAAAAGTATATGATTTGTATGTGATGTTATAGATGAGATACTTCTTCCATAGAGATGATACATGTCTAAATCTATAGGAGAAATTAATTATTGATAAGGGGTGCTTTTAAGAAGTCCGTGGGTCCTTGTATTGTAAGCCCAAGATGAGGCATTCCGAGGGTCATCGAGGGTCCTTGTATGAAGCTCAAAAGAAAGCTATAGGGTATGGCTGACTTTGGATTTAAGAGTGATTTCACTGGGAAACCATACTCTTAGGATTCAAGAGTAATTTCACCGGGAAATCATACTCTTAGGGTTCTATCCTAGCGCAGGTGATTCTTTGCATTGCAAGCCTAATAAGAGGCTGTTAAGATATTTCTAGGTCTCTTTCTTGTTTGATGCCCAAGAGAAGGATAAACTCAACGAGGGAGTTCTTTTTAATGAAGCCCAAGAGGAGGCTAACTCAGCAGTGGAGTTATTTTGAACGAAGCCCAAGAGGAGGCTAACTCAACATGTGAGTTATCTTATACGAAGCCTAAGCGGAGGCTAAACTCAACAGGTGAGTTGTCTTATACGAAGCCTAAGAGGAGGCTAAAGGGAACCTAGTTGTTAAACTAGTTGTTATGTTATAAATGAACATTTATATGAACAAGTATATGATAAAGTGTGTGATGTATATTCACAGGAGTTTATGAAGGAAATATATAAACAAGTGTATAAAACAAGCAATTAAAGCAAGTGTAACTTGAATATATACAAATGATGTGTGAAAATATAAACAAGTGTTTAAAACGAGCGGATAAGCTGGTATACTTGGATATATACAAAGGAGTTGGGACTTACACCTTAAGGGAGACCCATTGGTTTAAGAGCAGTTTCACCGGGAATAATGCTCCTCTTAATACCAATAGAATCGGTGTATAAACAAGTGGATGAAAACAAACGAATGAAGTTTGTTATACTTGAATATTTACAAAGATAATTGAATATGTACAAGGAATTGAATATGTATACAAAAGGGCGAATATGTACAAGGAAATAAATATGTACATAAGAGGGTTGAGGCTTACACCGTGAGGGAGGCCCATGATCAATTTGAAAGAAATTCTAGGAAAAATCTAGTTTGGTTTATCTTCAAATCGAATCGATCATGGAAAAAAGGTGTGTAAGTTTATTGAAATGTTTTTGAAAGGTTTGAAAATGATTTTGAAAAGTGAAGGATATTCACAAGAAGTTTTGAAAAAATATTAGGTTTGAAAATTGGAAAGAAAACATTTTTGAAAAGTATTAAAATACTTAAAACGTCTCATTTTTTAACCTAATTAAAATATAATCAAAAAGAAAATATTTTTGGATTTTTTTGACATAATCATAAAATAGGTATATTAAATGACAAGTGTGCAAAAAATCATCTCAAAATGAGAAGTTTTGATTGGTTTTTGAAAATGTTGAAGTTTGTAAAAAAAACTTAAGAAAATTAGTGATAAAAAGAAGGTTTTGTTCCTAAGAAGGTTTGAATCCAAGACCCTTGGCTTAGAAGTGAAAAGTTTTACCACTGAGCCATGTGCGTGGCTTGTCATTTGATTACCTTGAATTAAATATATTTGTAAACAAGTTTGAAAAATATTTGAAAACAAGTGAAAAATGAAGTTTTGAAGTTTGAAAAACTAAAAAGGTCCCAGGGGGATTCAAACCCTGGGCCTTATGGCAAGGAATGGACTAAGAGCGTGTTGGCAACTGCTGCGGTGGTAATACATCCGTGAATAAAACACATACTATTAAATATATTTTAAAACGAGAATTTGAATTTTTCAGAAACTGAAAAACGCGTGCAACGTTCATCATCTTCCTCCAATCTTCCTTAAGCCATGGATTCTTCATTTCTCAATGAAATCAAGAGATGTAAACATCAAACTTGCTTGAATTTTCGTCAGGAACATGATGGTGATGATTAATTTCATTTATTTTGAGTTTAAGACCATTAATTTTCACAAGAACATGAAGAACCCTAATTCTAAAAAATTAATATGAAATCGTGTATGGATCATGATTTGTGAAATTGATTGAGGGTTAATGATCAGTGATAGTGTAGAAACAATATGGCATAGAAATTTTTAAATTGGAAGTTAGAAATTAAAGAGTTCAACGTTGAGAAACTTACCTCTTATGAGCAGAAATTGAATCCTTGCTTAGAGTGTTTCCAGTTGCGTTTTGATGATTGTTGCAGCTCCACTGGACCTCAAGGAACGTGTGGAAGTGCTTAACTTAGATTGAAACCTTCTGGAACTTCATGCCCAAGTCCAACTACATCTTGAGAAAGTTGAGTATCGAATTTGATGATTCTGAGTTTACAGTGATGAAAAGATGGTTTGGATCACTTCTATATGATGTATAGAAGGTGTTTGAAGTGAAAAATTGGAAGATGCACGAGTGGATTGGAAATTTGGAAGTTATGGCTCAAAAGGACATGCTTAGGAAGTTGGAGGTGGTTTCGGAGTTTGGCTAGTTCTTGGGCTAGCTTGAGGATTCCAACAACTTTCTAATGATATTTAGAAAGTGTTTGAAGCCTAAGATTACTCAAAAATTGCAAGGTTTAGAGTTTTGCAATTTCTCCCACTTGGAAACTTGAAACTTGAAAAACAAGAAAGAAAGAAGGAAAGCTTATTTAGGAATGCTTTGGTGTGATTTTGAATGAAGAAGTGACCTCTATTTATAGGCCAAGATTTCTGAATGGCAAGGGCAAGATATGCTTGAAAGGAAATAATGACTTGCCTTAAGGGGTAGGAAAGGGATTTTTGCATTAAATGCACATGGTTAACTTCTTTAACCATGGTTAAAAATCTTACTTGATCTTATCCTTCTCTTAATCATTCTCATCAGATTTTTATATCTCAAATTCTATCTAATTTGATGACAAGGCTTCTAGAAGGGAGAATTTGTGAAAAATGACCTAAAAACTTGAAAAGTGACTTGTAAAAATGGTTATGGAACTCTAAGTTTCAATTTCAAAACCCTAGCTACACAAAGTATTTTTTCAAGTTCTTGGATATTTTGGAAAGCTTGTAACAAGATCTACAACTTTCAAGTTTTGAGTTTTTCTTGAATAAAAATGGATCTAGGTGAAAAATGGCCATGAAAGTGATGAAAACCATGTTCTTAACACTTGAAAATTTTTCTAAGTGTTGGAAAAATTTTCAATCTTGACTTTTTGTTGACTTTTTCACACATTTTGATTTTTTATGATCATGATGGATAATTTGAAATGTATTGATGATTGAAAAAATTTGGATTTGAAAAAGTTGACCAAAAGTCAAAGTTTGACTTTTTTTGAACAGTTGAAATTTCATCAAATGATTCAAAATTTGTCTGATGATCAATCATGGATTTTGGAATGTTTTGAACCAAGATATTAGGTCAAGATGTTGCATTGATGATTTTAAGATCAATCTCCAAGAAAATAGGTCATTCATTGCGCAAAAAGTCAATGATTAACCATCCTCGGTCAAAACCCTAATTGGTTGATTCAAGGTAGATCATGAGAAAATGTTGGGAATTTGAAGATCAAATGTTGATGATTGATGAAGATAGATCAATTGAGCTGAGTGGAGACTCATACCCTAATTTATCACATTTTGAACAGATGAAAAATTTGATAAAACCCTAATTTGGCTTCAGGAGCACACACACACGATCTATCCTGTTCTGAAACTGTTAGTGATGCAATGATGCATATGTGGATGATGATGTGGTATCTTAGGTCAAAAATTAGGGTATGACACAACCTCTAAAACATTTTGGGACAATCTTGAAGATCTTCTTCAAGTGCTTATGCAATCTCTTCGAATCGATCACAATCGTATGTATTTGTGCCATTGTCGTATGAAGCATATATCGTACTATCCCCCGGTTCAACATTACCGTTACTTTTCTCACCATGTAATATCCAACATGTATAACTTTGATCAATTCCATACCTCAGTAAATGCGATTTCAATCCAACTGCGTCAACCCAACCCTTATAACAACAACCCAAGCAGGGACATGTCATTCGACTGGGGTCTTCAACATGTTCAACCCATGGTTTTAATACTAAGTAAGCTAAATAAAAACACTAATTATTTACACCACTATAGAAAAAGAAAAACTAATTACCTGTAGAAAAGTCAACAACTTCTGGAACCACACACTGCAATATTCTTGGAAACGATCTGAACTTCACTCTTCACAAGAGAAATCAAAGATGAAGCAGCGACGATGAAACCTGTAACATCCCAATTTTTAATAGATAATTATTAATTATTATAATTATTATATATTATATTATGTGATAATTAATTTAATTGGGTGTTTTAACTTAAATGTGAATTATTTGAATATGTGTGTTATTTAAATAATTGTGTTTTATGAGTAGAATATTGGTTATTTAGCATCGGGCCTATTTATGAAAATAGAAGTAATGGAGAGGTGTTAAGTATTAACCCCAATAAGACAATCCTAGTTAGTAAAGGGTTAGAAGAAAATTATAATTAGAATTGTCATTTGGTGAAAGAAGAGAAAGAGGAAAGAAGAGAAGAGAAGAGGAGAAAAGGGAAAAGTGAAGAGGAAACCCTAGAAGAGGAATATTCAAGAGGTGAGGGGGATAATCCATGTTATTGTTTGATTGTATATTGTGGGTAATGATTAATAACATGCTAGGTTGTTCAATTTCAATTTCTAGTATCTTTGAATGTTAGGGTTTGAAAGGAAATTATGTTTTTCAACTTAGAATGATGGCCCATGACTAGAAACATGTTAGGATACCCTTTAATGATGTTATTTGGTTGATTGGAATGGGTTTTATGTGGTAATTTCGTGGGAGAAAGAAGCTGGTTCGTAGAAGAAAAAATGTAGAATCGCAGACCGCGCTTGGTGTAAGGAGAAGCCCGCTTAGCGCGAAATGTTTTGACTTTTGGGTTTGTTTGTTTAGGAAGGTGCGCTAAGTGCGATAGGTCGGGCTTAGCGTGACCTGGAATGAAAAATTTTATTTTTGAGATCTTTTGACATGAAATCTTATATGATTATATTTATTGTAGTATTTTCATGTATGTGATTAATTGATCCGGTTGTGATTAAATGTACTTTGGATTGGTTTGAATATCGTTTCAATGTATGAATGATTACTTGAATATAGTGTGTGATATTCTTAATTGAATATTGTGAATGACATTGGTGGAATGATATGTCATAATGTTATTGGTTATATGTAATGATATGTATATGATACATGTGATGATTTTGTTGTTGGAATATGACGTTGTGAAATTGATGGATAATTCACATAAGTTGAATGATGATGATATGCTTGGATAATTGAGGTTTTGTGAATAATCTTAATTTGCATATGTTGTCTTGATGAGTTGTACATGCATACATTTGACTCGATCCTTGTGTGGATAAGTAGCGGTGAAACATTGGGTTCACAAATGGCTCGATCCATGATGGATAAGTAGCGGGTGAAACGTTGGGTTCACATTTGGCTCGATCCCATTGGGGATAAGTAGCGGAGGCTTTTGGTCTTTTTCGAATCGGAAGTGGCTTGGATTCTATGATGATGAATCAAAAGTGGGGTTAACAAAATGTTCCCAAGATTGGTACCACATGCATATTGAGCCACATTTCATTATTGTCACACGAGTCATTATTGAATATGCGATGTGTGTAATGTAATTGTGATGTTTAATCGTATGGATAATTTAATCATTTGAATGGATGACACTTATGTTATGTGTAATAAATATGAATATGTTATACTTGGAATGTTTGTATAATCCTATTATCTTAGAATATCACTTGAAGTGTGTGGAATCAGTTAATGAATCTTGTTTCTATATTATTTCCATTTATATACTTTTGGAGAATTATATGAATTCTCACCCTTCTATTATTATGTTGCCTCTACGTGGGTAACGTGCAGGTTCTGAGGATAGCGGTGCTTCACACGATACTAGTTGAAGGAGTTTGCTTAGTTTATTCCTTACACTAGGTAGTTGAGTCATTTCTCGGGTCATGTAACACGGGATTTATCTGGATTTCTGCTTTGATGATATTTGTTATGTATTCTCATCTATTTTGATTTGCATGAATGAGATACTATGTTGATGTGACATTGGTGCCGATGCATGAATTCTGATGACTTGGTTATATTATGAATTCATTACTTTTTCATCCAATGATTATAGTATGGGATGTAATCATTGATAGTATCTGTGAATATTAAATGATCCGCTATGAAAATGCATGAATTGTTCTAAAGCTTGAGATTCAAATATGTGTTATGTTTAAGGTTAGTGTGCATGTATGATTTTTATGTTTACAGAAATATCATGTGACGCCCTCTTGTTATGCATTCTACTTACTTTGATTGTATAATATATATATATATATATATATATATATATATATATAATACTTGGGGAATTATAAAGGGGTGTTACATTATGGTATCAGAGCAATGGTCGGTCAGATTTATTTCGCCAGGTTATGAATTGATTTAATTCCTGTTGTATTTGCTTTGTGTACCTGGCACGATCAATGCTGTTATCAATTGTTGCATGTCTTAGGACAACGGTTGCAGGAAAGAATGATTATGTTATTTCTGAGGCTTTGAGATTGTTGGCTTGATCTATTAGGCAGATTCCACAGGCAAATGCTGGACACTGAGCTGAGGAAGATGAGTTTTGTGCTTTGGGGAAGTTTCAAAGGGAAAATCCTCCTATCTTTGAGGGTGAGCATGAACCTGACAAGGTGCAAGCATGGCTAAAGGCGATTGAGAATATCTTCAGAGTTATGAATTGTATGGATGCGCAGAAGGTGCTGTTTGGTACTCATATACTGGAGAAGAAAGTTGAAGATTGGTGGAGCAACATTGTTTAGAGATTTGATGAGGAAGGTGTTGAAGTTTCTTGGGCTCTTTTCCGTGATGCATTTTTGGAGAACTATTTTCCAGAAGATGTGCACGGAAAGAAAGTGGTGGAATTTCTTGAGTTGAATCAAGATAATAGAACCGTGGCTGAGTATGCTGCAAGATTTTAAGAGCTGATTAAGTATTGTCCTCATTATAATACTATGAATGCTGAGAGATCTAAGTGTCTGAAGTTTGTGAATAGTTTGAGACCTGATATCAAGAAGGCTATTGGGTATCAACAGATTACTCGTTTTGCTGAGTTGGTGAACAAGAGTAGGATTTATGATGAGGATAATAGGGAAAGTGCTTCTTACTACAAGAGTGTGAATCATAGGAAGGGAAAAGGTCAATTCTGTGGGAAACCTTATGAGGATAAAAAGAAAGCTAGTGGTGGAAAAACGTCAAGTGGAGGAGGATCGTCTACTCTACTTAAGTGTTATAAGTGTAGTGTGGAAGGGCATCGTGATTCTGATTGTGGGAAGGAGGTTGAGAAAGATGTTGTGAAATGCTTTAGGTGTGGAAAGGCAGGTCACAAAATTGCTGAGTGAAGATTTAGTGTGGATGTGATTTGTTACAATTATGGTGAACGAGATTATATTAGTATTAAGTGTGAGAAGCCAAGGAAAAAGCAAGCTAAGGGGAAAGTGTTTGCATTGTCTGGTGCTGAGACTGCGATTAAGGATAGGCTTAATCGAGGTACGTGCTTTATTAATGGTACACCTTTGATTGTTATCATTGATACTGGTGCAACACATTCTTTTATTTCTGCGGATTGTGTTAAGAGGTTGAATCTTGAATTGTCTAATATGCATAGAAATATGATTATTGATACTCCTGCTATAGGTTCTGTTTGTACTTCTGTTGCATGTCTGAATTGTCCATTGAGTATTTTTGGTAGCGACTTTAGGATGGATTTAGTTTGTCTTCTGTTACATCAATTGGATGTGATTCTTGGTATGAACTGGTTGGAATACAATCATATTTTTATCAACTGTTTTGGCAAGTCAGTTATCATTCTTGATTCTAGTGTCGAGAATGATTTGTTTTTGTTTGCTAAGCAAGTGGATGAATCTCTAAAAGATGGTGTTGTGTTTTTTACTTTGTTGGCATCGTTGGATCTCGGTGAGAAACAAGCTATGTGTGAATTGCATGTTGTTTGTGACTTTCCTGAGGTATTTCCTGAAGATGTAATTGATTTGCCGCCAGAGCGTGAGGTTGAGTTTTCGATTGATTTAGTTCCTGGAACTAGTACTGTTTCGATGGCTTCATATCAGATATCTGCTTCTGAGTTGAAGGAGTTGAGGAGTCAACTTGAGGATTTGCTTGAAAAGAGGTTTATTCGTCCGAGTGTATCTCTGTAGGGTGCACCTGTTTTGTTAGTTAAGAAGAAGGAAGGTTCTATGAGGTTGTGTGTTAATTATAGACAACTGAACAAGGTGAATATTAAGAACAAGTATCCACTTCCGAGGATTGATTATTTCATGGATCAGTTGGTTGGTGCTTGTGTTTTCAGTAAGATTGATTTGAGGTCTAGTTATCATCAAATTCGTGTGAAAGCTGAGGATATTCAGAAGACTGCTTTTCGGACAAGGTATGGTCACTATGAGTATTCTGTAATGTCGTTTGGTGTGAATAATGCTCCTGGTGTGTTTATGGAATATATGAATAGGATTTTTCATGAGTACCTAGATCAATTTGTAGTTGTGTTCATGGATGATATTCTGATTTATTCAAAGAGTGAAGAAGATCATGCTGAACATTTGAGGATTGTGTTATCTGTGTTGAAAGAGAAGAAGTTATATGTTAAGCTTTCTAAGTGTGAGTTTTGGTTGAAGGAAGTGATTTTCCTTGGGCATGTGATTTCGAGTGGTGGTATTTTTGTGGACCCTTCTAAGGTTGAGGTTGTATCTCGATGGGAAGCTCCAAAATCTGTTTCTAAGATTAGAAGTTTTCTTGGTTTGGCTGGTTATTATCGTAAGTTCATTGAAGGATTTTCTAAGTTGGCGTTATCTTTGACGCAGTTGATGAGGAAAGGTCAAGCTTTTGTTTGGACTTTGCAGTGTGAAGCTAATTTCCAAGAGCTTAAGAGAAGGTTAACGATCGCTCCTATTTTTATTTTGCCTAATCCGGAAGAACCATTTGTGGTGTATTGTGATGCCTCTTTGATGGGTTTAGATGGTGTGTTAATGCAGAATAGACAAGTGGTAGCTTATGCTTCGAGGCAACTTAAAGTTTATGAGAGGAATTATCCGACGCATGATTTAGAGTTGGCCGCAGTTGTGTTTATGTTGAAAATTTAGAGGCATTATCTATTTGGTTCGAGATTTGAGGTGTATAGCAATCACAAGAGTTTGAAGTATCTGTTTGATCAGAAGGAATTGAATATGAGGCAAAGAAGATGGTTGGAATTCTTGAAAGATTATGATTTTGGTTTGAATTATCATCCAGGTAAAGCGAATGTTGTAGCTGATGCACTAAGTAGGAAATCTTTGCATATGTCGATGTTGATGGTGTGAGAATTGGATTTGCTTGAGCAATTTCCAGATTTGAGTTTGGTTTGTGAAGCGACATATTCGTGTGTTAAGCTTGGTATGTTGAAGCTTACTAGTGGTATTTTGGACGAGATTCGAGAAGGTCAGAAATCTGATTTGGTTTTGGTAGATAAGTTGGTGTTGATCAATCAAGGCTGAGGTGGTGATTTTCGGATTGATGAGAATGGTATCATGAGATGTTGTGATAGAGTTTGCATTCCTGATGTTGGGGATTTGAAAAGGAGAATTCTTGATGAAGGAAATCGAAGTGGTATGAGTATTCATCCTGGTGCTACTAAAATTTACTAGGATTTGAGGAAATTATTTTGGTGGTCAGGTACGAAGAAGGATATTGCTGAGTTTGTGTATTCTTGTTTGATCTGTCAGAAGTCTAAGATTAAACATCAGAAACCGTCTAGTTTGTTGCAACCGTTATCCATTCCTGAGTGGAAGTGGGATAACATTTCTATGGATTTTGTTTCTAGATTTCCGAGGACTCCGAGTAGTCATGATTCTGTTTGGGTTTTTGTGGATAGGTTGACGAAATCTGCTCACTTTATTCCAATTTTGAAGGATTATTCTATGGAGAAGTTTGCTAAGTTATATATTGAGAAAGTTATGAGTTTGCATGGTGTTCCGTCGATTATTGATTCGGATAGAGATCCGAGGTTTACTTTGTAACGCCCGTTTTTATTTAATATTATATTATATTAATATTTTGAATTACCGTTTGACGATTGTTTTGGCGACGAAAATAATTATATTAATTAATATATCTAGCGACGTTTCGTTCGGTCCGGTAAAATATTATTCGGATCCGATATTTTAATTCCCCGGAATTATTTTAATTAATTGAATTAATTATATTAATGATATAATTGGTTAGGAGTGTGAGGATTAATTGATGAGATTTGGGTTTTCACCTTTGACTTACTAAATAAGGAAAATACCATTACTAGAACCATTTCTCCTCATTTTCCTTCCATTCAAGTATACCAAAACCAAACATGGAGACTTGGCTTACTAGTAGGAAACAAGTTATAAAAACCAATTTCTTTTCCTTTTCTTTCCATTGTAAACACAAAAACCAAAATAGAAACCTAGAGAGGGTTTTGGAAAGAAGAAGAAGAGGAGAAGATGAGGAAGAGCTTGAACAAGGGAGCATGAGAGGAAGCTTGAGGTTGGGCTTGGTAGCATCACCTTGGATCATCTCCAAGCTAGAGGTAAGGGGTTTGATTTTCCACTTCCTATAGTTAGGGTTTTGATACATATATTATGAATTTGTGATGAAAGAATTGGTGTTGTGGTTGAAGTTGGGTGTTTGATTGTTTGATTCCTATTCCATATAGTTAGGATTTTGATGATTATATTTTGGATTTGGGGGTAAAATTTATAGTTGGGTTAGAGGGTTTTGATTGATTGTTGAAATGGTTTGGAGAAGTGGGATGAGGAATAAAAATTGATAGATGGTTTGTAGAGTTGTGTTGAGTGATTGTTGTTGGGTTTAGAGGATTTGAAATTGGAGTAGAAATTGTGAGGATTGTTGTTAGTATGGTGGTATAGAATGTAGGGGAAATAGAAATAGAAATGTTAATGAAAATAGAAATAAAGTTAAGAATGAAAATGGGAATGAAGATATAACAGTAAATTAAGAAAAACAGATAAACAATTAAGAACTGTAAACACTCAAAACGCAGGGAGAAGAAAAATACGCAGGGAGAAGAAAAATTGCATGGAGGAAATTTAGTGAGGGAGGCGCCCACCTCCATGGGTGGGGCGGCCACCCCCTTGCTTGAGGCCCTCGCCTCCAAGCCCTGTGAAATGGAGGGACGTTCGTCCCCTTTAGCTAGTGGAGTAAAAACGTGCGTTTTCTCTGTTTCAATTTTGCTGTTATCTGTCATCAAGAGTTTCCTGCATAATTATACAAAATGGTTTCTGTTTCTTTAAATCTTCCCAATTTCACCTAGTAGCATTTTGTATTAGTAAAATATAATTAGGACACAAGTTAGCCGATTAAATTTAGAACCCGATTATGTTTCGATTTTCCGATTTCGGTAAATTCGACGACGGAGCAAGTTGCTCCGAATTCAACGAAAATTGACGTGCTAGCTAAGTTCGACGTGTAGAGCGTAGTGGTGAAGTTAGTTTTTCGAAATTGTGAGTTTTTACGAAGCGACCCGAAATAGGCCAATTTACGATAAAATTGAATCGGACGGTGTTTTAGTAGATTTAAGGTACGTATGGACAATCCGATTTCGACGTCGACGATTATGATTAATACCGGTTATTAAGAATGGTTTTCGCGACGATTTTAGGTGTTTGACTATTTTCCCGTTTTCGGAATTTAGTGAATTAATTGATGATGATACGGTGTGAATAAACGTAAGATTTGCGACGGTGTATTTATTAACGAATACTTGTTGATATGCAATGCGATGATATATGTTTTGTACATGATGATGTGATGATTAAATTGATGTTGTTATTATATGCTTCCGATTTGTGAATGCATGATTTTTGGTGAATTTATTAGTGATGTTTGCATAATGCAATTATGATGCGATAATATATTTATCCTGTTTTGGATAAATTATGGCGATGTGGGCTTTATGCCAATTTGGATGAGCGATGATGATGTTTTGTGTTGTGTTGTTTTATTGTCGAGTCACATACATTTCATAAGCGAAGAGGGCTTTTATGCCAAGCAATGATGGCTTTTATGCCGAGCGAAGATCGGCTTTATGCCAAGTGTCCCTAATTACGGACAAAGCGATGGGTACCACATGCATAACATAGTCGTGTCTCATGGAGTCGGTTATGTTTATGTTTGAGTCGTTTGGCGTTGGATTTTGTTGATTGATGGATGATATTGAATTGCGATGATATATAATGTGATGATGTTTGTGATGATGTTGTGAAGATGGGCTTTATGCCAAAAAGCGAAGATGGGCTTTATGCCAAAAGCGAAGATGGGCTTTAGGCAGTTTGTGATGATTTGTTCTGTTGCTAATATTACTAGCATTAATTAATGTTGTTGGTTGATGTTGTTGTTAAGACTACCGTGTTAATTAGTGATGTATTAACTCGTGACGATTTCGTGGTGACGGAGGGTATGTGTTGTTGCGACGTCTTATGCCGATGAGGTTATGGTGATATAGTGTAGATTATACACAATAGGATGACTAGTAAAGTAAGTGAGTTTTGATTATGTGTTGGAATTACACTTATTAATCTATACCCTTTATAATTCTGACACTATATATTTATATATATTTTATCATGCCTTGATTATATGTTTTGGAGTATCTCACCCTTTACTTGTTTCGCCGTTACCTATATATTGGTAACGTGCAGGTTTTGAAGACGGAGTTTATAGCTGCTGTTAGTCGAGTCGGTGTCGCTCTGATACGTAGCACTCGGGGGGAAATAATTATGTCGTCTTGTTGTTGTTGTTTTATTACTATTCCTTTTGTGAATAAGAACCATAATTCATAAAAACATGATTTTGATGAGGAAGTTTAATAAAGGAGATGTTTTGATTTCTATGAATCAATTTATGTTTTCCTGCGATGCTATGTATCCGAAATTTATACTTTGAAGTAAACTGTGTTAACGTGAGTTGTTTTGTTGGTGTAACGCCTCAGTATTTAATTTATGAAATTTTAAAATTACTTTGATTTTTGCATATAAAACTTTGGGTAGAATTAGGGTGTTACATACTTCGCTTTTTTGGGAAGATTTGCAAAGTTCTTTGGGTACAAAGTTGCGTTTGAGTTCGGCGTATCATCTACAAACTGATGGTCAGAGTGAAAGGACGATTCAATCATTGGAAGATCTTTTGAGAGCTTTTGTTCTAGAGCATGGAGGTTCTTGGGATAGTTATTTTCCTTTGATTGAGTTTACCTTAACAATAGTTTTCATTCGAGTATTGGAATGACTCCGTTTGAAGCTTTGTATGGACGAAGGTGTAGGACACCTTTGTGTTGGTATGAATCAGGTGAGAGTTCTGAGTTTGGACCTGAGATAGTTCAACAGACTACGAATAATATTAAGATGATTCGGGAAAAGATGAAGATTGCCCAGAGTCTTCAAAAGAGTTATCATGATAAGAGGAGGAAAGATCTTAGCTTTGAGAAAGGTGATCATGTGTTTTTGCGAGTTACTCCTGTGACTAGTGTTGGTAGAGCATTGAAGTCAAGGAAGTTGACTCCGCGTTTTATTGGTCTTTATCAAATTGCTGAGTAAGTTGGTGAAGTAGCCTATCAAATTCATTTTCCACCGTCACTTGCTAATCTTCATGACGTATTCCATGTATCTCAATTGAGGAAGTATATGCCAGATATATCTCATGTTGTGCCGCTAGGTGATGTGCAAGTTAGAGATAATTTGACGGTTGAGACTTTACCAATGCGTATTGAGGATATAGAAGTTAAGAAACTCCGAGGGAAGGAAATCGATTTATTGACGGTAGCATGGGGAGGACCTGCTAGTGGTAATGTGACTTGAGAGCTTGAGAGTCAGATGAGAGATTTGTATCCTGAGTTGTTCGCTTAAGGTAATTTTCGAGGGCGAAAATCTTTTAAGTGGGGGAGAGTTGTAACATCCCAATTTTTAATAGCTAATTATTAATTATTATTATATATTATATTATGTGATAATTAATTTAATTGGGTGTTATAATTTAAATGTGAATTATTTGAATATGTGCGTTATTTAAATAATTGTGTTTTATGAGTAGAATAAATGTTATTTAGTATTTGGCCTATTTATGAAGATAGAAGTAATGGAGAGGTGTTAAGTATTAAGCCCAATAAGATAATCCTAGTTAGTAAAGGGTTAGAAGAAAATCATAATTAGAATTGTCATTTGGTGAAAGAAGAGAAAGAGGAAAGAAGAGAGGAGAAGAGGAGAAAAAGAGAAAAGGGAAAAGTGAAGAGGAAACCCTAGAAGAGGAATCTTCAAGAGCTAAGGGGGAGAATCCATGTTATTGTTTGATTGTATGTTGTTGGTAATGATTAGTAACATGTTAGGTTGTTCAATTTCAATTTCTAGAATCTTTGAATGTTAGGATTTGAAGGGAAATTATGTTTTTCAACTTAGAATGATGACTCATGACTATAAACATGTTAGGATACCCTTTAATGATCTTATTTGGTTGATTGGAATGAGTTTTATGTGGTAATTTTGTGGGAGAAAGAAGTTGGTTCGTAGCAAAAAAAGTACAGAATCGCAGACAGCGCTTAGCGCGAGGAGAAGCCCGCTTAGCCCGAAATGTTCTGACTTTTGGGGTTGTTTGTTCAGGAAGGTGCGCTTAGCGCGATAGGTCGGGTTTAGCGTGAACTGGAATGAAAAATGTTATTTTTGGGATCTTTTGACATGAAATCTTATATGATTATATTTATTGTAGTATTTTCATGTATGTGATTAATTGATCAGATCATGATTGAATGTACTTTGGATTGGTTCGAATACTATTTCAATGTATGAATGATTACTTGAATATAGTGTGTGCTATTCTTAATTGAATGTTGTGAATGAAATTGGTGGAATGATATGTCATAATGTTATTGGTTATATGTGATGATATGTATATGATACATGTCATGATTTGTTGTTGGAATATGACGTTCTACAATTGATGGGTAATTCACATGAGTTGAATGGTGATGATATGCTTGGATAATTGAGGTTTTGTGAATAATCTTAAATTGAATATGTTGTCTTGATGAGTTGTACATGCATACATTTGGCTCCATCCTTGTGTGGATAAGTAGCGGTGAAATGTTGGGTTCACAAATGGATCGATCCATAATGGATAAGTAGCAGTGAAACATTGGGTTCACATTTGGCTCGATCCCATTGGGGATAAGTAGCGAAGAATTTTGGTCTTGTATGGGTCAGAAGTGGCTTGGATTCTATGATAATGAATCGGAAGCGGGGTTAACAAAATGTTCCCAAGATTGGTACCACATGCATATTTAGTCACATTTCATTGTTGTCACATGAGTCATTATTGAATATGCGATGTGTGTAATGCAATTGTGATGTTTAATCGTATGGATAATTGAATCATTTGAATGGATGGCATTTATCCTATGTGTAATAAATATGAATATGTTATACTTGCAATGTTTGTATAATCAAGTTATCTTGGAATATCACTTGAAGTGTGTGGAATCCGTGAATAGATCTTGTTTCTATATTATTTCCATTTATATACTTTTGGAGAATGGTGTTAATTCTCACCCTTCTGTTATGATGTTGCCTCTACGTGGGTAACGTGCAGGTTCCAAGGATAGTGGTGCTTCGCACGACACTAGTTGAAGGAGTTTGCTTACTTTATTCCTTACACTAGGTAGTTGAGTCATTGCTCTAGTCATGTAACACAGGATTTATCTGGATTTCTGCTTTGATGAGATTCGTTATGTATTCTCATCTATTTTGATTTGCATGAATAATATACTATATTGATGTGGCATTGGTGTCGATGCATGAATTATGATGACTTCGTTATATTATGAATTCATTACTTTTTCATCCAATGATTATAGTATGGGATGTAATCATTGATAGTATCTGTGAACATTAAATGATCCGCTGTGAAAATGCATGAATTATTCTAAAGCATGAGATGAAAATATGTGTTATGATTATGACCAGTGTGCATGTACGATTTTAATGTATATAATACTTGGGGAATTAGAAGGGGGTGTTACAAAATCGGGCATAAACTATACATAAACAATTAGGTTCAATAATTCCATTTCAAATATGTTTAAAACAAAACGGGAAACGGTCCCACAATTGAGCATACATTCCGTATCCATCACAAGCCAAGGCAAACATCATATTCATAGAAATAGTATAGAATTGATTGATATAAATTTTGTTTCACTAGTTAGAGTTTCTTTGAACAATTACTACATTATACTGCATGAATAAATTGCATAACGATCATTCAAATAGATGGTCCCCTAAGAGTTTATGAGATTTTGAGTTTCAAAACAAAATCAACCACATCATAACTTCAAGTAATGGATAACTCGATACAAACCATGCAAGACAAAATCCAACCAATATCGGGTATGCAAACAAAACATTTATCACGAATATAAAATAAGATTGTTTATGAATCAAATAAGCTAAGTCGGCTTTTTACAACTTCAAAAATTTATTCCACTTGATAAAACCAAACACAATTAGAAACAATTCAAGTTACTACTCAATTCAAAACATGCAACTGTTTACTGTGGAAAATGGTAAACAACCGCTGGTCCTCCCAGAGTCCTAAAACTTAGGGTTACTAGCGAGATCGACCAGTTGATCTCAAGACTCGTGCTAAGATTTCTGGTGAATTACACTATTTCTAGAAATTAGACTTTCCTTGGGCCAGAAACGGTTTCCAGAACCTAGGGAAATAATGAAATGGCTTTCCACAAAAAAGATCTTGACTATTGATGACTCTTGATCAACAGTTTACATAACAATGTTCGGTAACTAAGGTTAGTGGTGACTCGTGACCAAAAAGCAAATGAGCAGAAATAAAATAAACACAATAAAAAGAGTAAAATGTAAAAAAGGTTGCATTGAGATAAAAGTTTGGTGATTCACGTACATCAAAGATTGCGTACTCTTTCTTCCTTTAGCGCGGAATTGAGCATAGTTTTAGCAAGTAATATGGGAGTACAAGTGAACACACTAATTCTAAGAATTCTAACTTATTTATAGTAATTTACAGAAATAACTGCTAAGAGCTATCAACGGCTGAGATTTGATCTTTTGGAAATAACTTCTGCCCACGTTTCAGCTTTTACTTGGAACTCCTATCCCACGAACTTCTGGAGTAACTACCCATGATCTATCTATTTGACTCTTTCCCGCTTCGTATCTTCAAAGGAACTACCTTCAATTTCTAGATACTTCTTTAATCAAAATTCTCTAAGTCCACTGTGAACCACTTCGACAGCGACATCATTTCGACCAATTCCCTCTTCTGGATTTCGAATCTCTGTCGACTCTTCTGTTAAGCAACGTGTCGACATAATCACCTTTCCTTAACTTTGCTTCGCTTTTGTTCAACACAATTTGGCCTTCTAATCCAAAGTTCTAACTAAACAAGCATTCTTTCTGGAACTCTTGACTTTGACTTTGTTGACCATCTTCAGAAATTGCATCTTTTCTAGCTGGTCCTTATACTTTAGGAATTTTTGCCTCTAAATCACGTCCTTAGTTTCCTTTACAAAATTCCAGCTAACAAAATTCCCCCCAGAGATACCATTTTCGACTTCTCGACATCGTCGAACTTGAGACAATGGTGTCTATGAATGTTCACTCCGTGTTGATTAAAACGCTTCCACTACCTTAGTGCTAACAGCTCACTGCTCCCATCTTGTCATGGCGTCACACAATCATGGAAACGTGCTCTTTCTTTTCTCGAGACGTGGGAGCATTTAATGTTTAATCATCATGGCCTTGGTATCAGATATGGCCCCACCATGCTAAGCACTTAATCTTCCCACACGTGTCCTTCGACGGTCATGATTGAAATACTAGGGACTTGCCACGAATCCTTTGCCTTTTCATTCCATCGCCTATAAATAGCTACTTCTCCCCTTTCTTTCTTTTTCTTCCGCGTTTCTACTCTTCTAACTAGCAAAAACCCTAGAACGAATTTCATCTTCTCCAAACCTCTGAACCAGACGGCTGCGAATCCACTGCTACAAACCCTAACCACCTGTTTCCATCGTCTTTAACCGTTCAAAGCTTCTGATTCTTGCATTTTCATCTTAACGAACAACAGTCTTTAGGGCTTTTCATCCTCCTTCGCTACTTCCAACAAACTTCTCTAAAACCCTTTCCACTCCTTCAACTTCAAAAATGGCTTCAACCTCAAAAACGGCAGAACAAAAGGTTACCGCCACCGCTCCTGCCGCCAGTCTCCAGCTTCGTCTTGTTGACGGCAAGCCCTACATTCCGAAGCCACCATTCTTCGAGGAAAAGACAAAAATTTGGCAATCTCAGGTACTGATTCCTTTTAGGCTTGATGATGAACCCCTTGCTTTTTTAGGGCCATTACCTTCGGATGTCCCCTCCGAAATTCATGTAGATGATGAGGGTGCTTTCTTCCCCACCAGCCAACGTAGTTCTCCATTGATCACTTCAACAAACCCCATTTCTCTATAGTTTGTTGATAGAAACTTCCGCACTGCTCCTCCCCTGCATTGCCCTAAATTTGGGGCTTGGATGGATCGACTAGAGCGTCACAAAGGTCAACAATGGAAAGCAATAGGTATCTATGACCTTTTGAAACTTGCTTGTGTCGGCACTCCCTATTCAAGTGGCATGCTGTTAGCTGCCTTGTACTTCTGGGAAGGAGCTACTAACACTTTCCACACGAAGTGTGGTATGATAACTCCCACGCTCCTGGATGTAGCGGCCTTAACAGGCGTGACACCTGCTGGTGTCCCATTCATCCTCTCTGAAGATGAAGAAGTTGTCCCCATCAAAACAAAACATCCAACATATAACCCCTGCTGGCGAATCAAAACATCCAACATATAACAACTTCATTTTGCATCATTGCCGCGACACTGAAGAAATTTCTGATGAAGAACACGTCGCTTTCTTAACCCTCTGGCTGTCTCGTTTTGTGTTTTGCTCGAGGTAGATGCAGATAGCTAGGAAATTTTCCCATCTAGCTTTAGCGCTGCACAACAAGGAGCATGTTGCTTTAGGCCAATTAATTTTGGCCTCTTTATACTCTTCGCTGACCGACGTAGTCGGCCAAATAAAGAATTTTGACCCCACAAATCCAAAGAAAAAGAATGTGCTGGTGCATGGACCTTTCTGGCTCCTACAACTGTGGCTCAATGCCACATTTTCTGCTGATGTGAAGCCTTTTCGATAGAAGAAGGTTTCAATATCTCAAGACAGAAGAGGGGCTTTATGGCCATGTTACCTTCCTCTCACTCCAGCCGACAAAACTTCTCCCAACGACGAAGTCTTTAAGATGCTTTTCAACATAATGTTGAACAAGGAAGATTTTACGCAGTCGATGGCTCCTTTTGCTGATGGTAAAAGTGGACCCATATGACTCACTGAGTCTTTTCCTCCTGTCGAAGAGAGGCATCAAAGAAGATCTTTGGTTCTTTGGAAACGTTTCTTGACTCCTCAATTTCTGTCAGTTGCTATCACCCAACCAACCCCTTGTTTGGCAGCTTATCAGCCAAACTTGGTATCTAGGCAATTTGGACTTTGCCAACTTGTACCTAAATCGCTCTATCCATCTCATGAGTTTCTCATGGATGTGTTAGACGACCAATCCTGGGTAGCTGTTAAGGATACTGTGGGAACTTTATGGGCGCATAGACCCATTCTTAATTTTACCCACTTCAAGCCAGCCTTTTTCTGCACTCACGAATTCAAACTTTGGTGGCAGACATACCTTGTCACTTTTATAAATGATGCTGCAAGAAAAACGGCTGAGCTAACAGTGGCTTTTGATGTTTTGCAAGGAAAATGAACAAAATGTAAGGCAATCCACATTAAAGAAATATAAGCATTCCAGAACTTCTTCAAAGTGGTGTATTTTCCAAAAAGTCTTCGTCGAACCATCTCTGATGCGGCCCGAGAGCTAAAGGAGAAAATAACTGAGAAAATTCCTCAACTCAAAATTCCCAGTTATGCGAAAGACAAATATTTTTACGCACTACACTTTGGAAAAATAAAATTTCCTCATTTACCGACTATCCCCTTGGCTCTAGCTTTTCGACTACCATTCCCAGATTGGTGGCACATCTCTTGGTCGAATGTTCAAAACTCTTACAAAGAGAAAGCCGACATAGTGGTTCCGACGAAGTATTGGTTGCATAACTACTCAGGCTTTCTTCATATCGACCTTAGATATATGAGAGAACTTGTGGTAGTACCCAAGGGTAACCGCTTCTGGAGAATTCTGTTTCTTTCACAATTTATCTCACATTTTTATTTGACTTGGTTCTTTTCTTTAGCTGCACCTTTGCCACAGGTGGTTGCCCCCAGGCAAGAAGCTGCTGCTGTTGACACTCAGAAGAAATCGTCGACCAAGCCAGCTAAAACCCACGCTGCCGGGGGCTCTTCTCAACCCAAGGTATGTATGATGCACCCTTAAGCGTATTCTTCTTGTTCAGCTCATTACTAATCCTTTGATATATTCTTTCAGTTCATCACTATCCACACCTCTTCAGATGACAAACCCATTTCTACTTCTATGAAGAAGACTGACTCCTCTGTAAGTATGAATATACTTACTTTGACGTTTTATACCGGATCTGCTTACTAACGTTTTGGTTTCTTTTGTAATAGAGTCGAAAACGCTCAGCAGATTTGGCTGCTCCCTCCACCAAATCCAAAAGGTCCAAGCAGGACACAAAATCCCATCCCAGTGAGGGTGTTGAGGTAACGTTTCTCCATTTTCTGACTGCTTCTGATAAAACAATAAGATGCCTTTTCTAAACCCATTTCTATTTCTGCAGCCATCACCTGATGCTCAACCTTTTCATCCCAAAAAATCCAAAAACCTCAAGAAAAGGCATACTGATAAACCTGAGAGGAAAGAAAATCAAAAAATAAAGCCCTCCCGGCCGAAGGTTCAGGAGCGAGGGTCGGTGAAGAGTTAGAACCGACAGAGGCTGATGACACACCGCTAATCACCAGGCGGCGAGGTAAAGTGCTCCTGACCGCTTGTCATGACACTACCTTAATTTCACATGTTGGTTGTAATATTGTAATAAATACAGCCAACGTTACTCCAGAGCCTGCGCCCATTCCTGACGCTAACAAAGGGGTAGCAGAAAAAACTGCTGAAGTTTCTGCTGGAGGAAATGAAACAACGAACCCCTCACCATTACCACAGGTATTTCTTTCACCCTCTAAAGTATATTTTAATTTTTTGAGTTATACCTGTCTGATTCGATATTTTACTCCTTTCTCAGGCTGAAGCTTCTGAGCCACAACAAAGTGTGCCAGAATATACTCCTCTCTCGGAAGTTTCTTCCCCTCAACAACAACCAACTCCCCACGCAGCGACTAGTGAGTTTGTTGAGAATGTCACTTGGGGTTCTAACAGTGGTTCTGATTCAGTCACCAGTCCTATCAGGCACCACGCGTATTTTTCGACCAGTTCTGATTCTAGTCTTTTAGATTTCCTGCAGGATTCAGGGGCTCCTCAAACTGCTGTCGAAACCATTCAGATTCAGGATTGTCCTGAGAAGGACAATGTTGTTGGCCCCTCTAGAGTAAAGGATGTTATCGATGATATGGAAGTCAACGATGTCGAGGCTGCTTTGGCAAGGCTGAATCAATTCATGAATCGGCACGCCACTACTTTAGATTCTGATCATTCTCAGATTCATAGCGACAAGCTAGGACCTGAGGCTGCCAGAATCAAGAAGTTGAATGATCTTGTTCGTACTCATGCTTTCAATCATGACTTGCCTCATGCACTGCAAGAAGACTCAACTCTTGGGCCTGAACTTCTGGACGCCATTGCCCAGCTAAACGGTCTTGAGATTTCTGAGTTTTCAAAGCTAATGATAGCAGCTTTCGAAAACATCATTTCTCCTCTTCTGGCCAATGTCACTCAAACCAAGGAGATTGAACTATTGGTGGACACCAAACAAACAACAGTGAGGCAGAATGTGGAGATGGTGAGAAGAGCTACCACAGCGATTGTAGAAATAAAAACTCGCATCAGAGACTGCAAGAACAGAGCCCCAAAAGAAAAAGTGTTGCTGAAATACGCAGTCAAATTGCTGAACTGACGAAAGAGCTTGAGCTTGTCGAAAGGCAAGACAAAGAAATCGACCAGGCCAACGCTTCCGATCAAAAAGAAATGCGCCTACTGACCAAGGATGCTCTTATCGTCAGTAACGCCACAACAAAGGTCGAAGAAGAACTGCACACTCTCAAGGCCAAGGTTGATGAACTAAGTAATCATGTCGCTCGTCTTAAGAGTGATTTAGGCAATTTTCAAAGAAAATATGGCAACTTCTAATTGATGTATAAACGTATTCGTTGTAGTTTTTATTTCTTGTAATCCGAACTTCTATTACTTATAAAACACCATTTTTCTGGCATTCTATTATTTACACAACTTATATTTTGTACAATTTCCATGCTGGCTCTATTACTACTTTCCAGCTCAGTTCGACTCACAATCTCAAGTGGTCGAAATTGAAATTTCTTGAAGAATAGGTTGGTATTTCTTCAAGTATTTTCCATTTACTCTCAGAATGCGTCGATCTGAGGCTAATTCCTCCAATTCATATGTGTTATTGGAAAAAACTTGGATTATTTTAAACGGTCCTTCCCAATTTGGGGACCATTTACCTAGTACCCTATCATTTCTGTCCATAGACAATATTACTTTCCAAACTAAATCATCAATCTGGAAAACTTTGTCTTTTACCTTTTTATTGTAAGCTTTAGCCATTTTATCTTTTTTCCTTCTCAAGGTATCAAGGGCTAACATTCTTTCTTCATCCAAATCGACCAACTCATTCGTCATCATTTTCCAATAATCTTCAGACGGTATTTCATGCTGTCGTTGAATTCTCACTGATTGAACATGTATTTCTACTGGAAAAACAACATCATGTCCATATGTCAATCGAAATGGAGTTGTTCCTTGGGAGACGTTCGACAAGCCCATAGGGCTTGATCTAATGTTTGATGCCAGTTTCTGGGTTTCTTACCTACATGCTTTTTGATCAAACTGATTATTACTTTGTTTGCAGCTTCGACTTGACCATTTGCTTGAGCATAATAGGGTGTAGAAGTTAGTAGTTTTATTCCAACTTCCTTTGCAAAATCTTGCATTTTCTGGCCGGTGAACACTGTACCTTGGTCGGTTGTGATTGTTTCTGGAACTCCAAACCGACACACGATGTGATTCTGTATGAAATCAATCACAGCTTCCTGGTCGACATTTATTAATGCTACGGCTTCGACCCACTTTGTGAAATAATCAATCCCAACCAGAATGTATCTTTGTTGTTTAGATGATGCTGGTTTTATTTCACCAATTACGTTTAAGGCCCATCCTCTGAATGGCCAAGGCTTTACAATGGCATGCAATTCGCTCGCTGGCACGTGCTAGATGCCCCCATGCATCTAGCATTCGTGGAATCCTCTGGCAAACTCAATACAGTCTTTCAACATCGAGGGCCAGTATACGCCTGTTCGCATTAGCATCCATTTCATCTTATGCCCAGCTTGGTGCGCACCACATGCTCCACTGTGCACACTTGACACAACTACATATGCCTCGTTTTCTCCTAGGCACTTAAGTAACACCCCTTCGACAGTTTTCTTAAATAGCTCGTTTTCAATCAAGACAAAACTTAAAGCGCGATATTTTATTTTACGATTTGTCGAACCCGTTGGGGAACGCAAGTAATCGATCAGAGGTTTTCGCCAGTTACTATCTTGCCCATTATCAATTGCTAAAATTTCAAAATATTCTGCATCTAGGGCTCCTAATTTTATAACTGATAAATCTGAAGGAGATAATGATGTGGCTCTAACCTTCCTGATTTTCTCGCAGGGGTATGTGTCGAAGTCTTGCTTGTTCGAACTGTTTCAACAATCTTATGGCAATTACAAAGTACATGATTAGGTTCTCCTTAACGCATCTATATTCTTTCGACACTTGTTTGATTACCAATTCAGAATCTCCCATAATTTCGACGTTTCTTGCCCCCAATTCTAGCAGTAGTTCAAGCCCAGTAATGAGGGACTCGTATTCTGCCTCATTATTAGTGTAAATACCGTCGATAGTGTACTTGAACTCTGCTGGAAATCCACTAGGAGAAATTATAATTCCACCAATTCCGGCACCATTTTTGTGACTGGACCCCTCGAAGTACAACTTCCAAGGTACCGGATCCACAAAATTTTCTAGCATAGCCACCATAGAATGGTCGACTAAGAAATCTGCCACTATTTTCCCTTTCATGGCTTTTAGAGGCATATATGTTAGGGAGTATTCAGTTAATGCTAAAGCCCACTTACCAATTCGACTATGTAAAATCGGCTTAGACAACATATGTTTAATAATGTCGAAATGAGACAAAATATAAACGTCAACTAGCTTTATATATTGCTTCAATTTGATACAAGAGAAGTAAAAGCACATGCATAGTTTTTCTATATCACTATACCTAGTTTTCTATATCATAGGCCTATTTCTAAGTAGGGGCGCTAATATGGGAGGTTTCGTCAGATATGCTTTTATTGTGTCGAAAGCCTCTTGATGTTCTTCGCGCCAGACAAACTCTTCATTCTTCAGTCGAAGTAGTGGTGAGAACGCCTTCGTTTCGCCACTTAGGTTGGAAATGAATCTTCTCAGGAAATTAATTTTGCCCAACAATGACTGAAGTTCTTTTTTGGTCGATGGCGGTTTCACGTCCATGATGGCTTTGGTCTTGCTTTGATTAACTTCAATGCCTTTCTTGTGCACAACAAAACCAAGAAAATCTTCTGCCTGCACACAAAAAGCACACTTTAATGGATTCATTTTCAACCCATATTCGCGCATCCTTTCGAAAGACTTTCGAAGGTGATCTAGGTGCGTCGGTTTACTATTCGACTTAATTACAATAAAGTCGATGTAAAATTTCATGAAGTTTTCAATAAAGTCATGGAACATAGTGTTCATTATCCTTTGGTACGTTGCTCCGGCATTCTTCAAGCCGAATGGCATAACCACCCACTCATAGGTGCCTAATTCTCCAGGGCAATGAAACACCGTCTTCGGCAAATCATCATCTGCAATAAAAATTTGGTTATAACCAGCATAACCATCAAGCATACTTAAATATTCAAAACCCGCGGCAGAATCGACCAACATTTCAGCTACTGGCATAGCATATTCATCTTTGGGATCGCCAGTTCTGTAACACGGTGAACTGACTTTGTAGGATTTTTGTATCCAAATGTGCGGATAGCAAGAGTTGCCACCGACTTTTATTTTTATCCAATTAAGGGAAGGTAAAAGTAACAGAAAAAGACCTTCGTTAGATTCTGAGTTCGGGAGAATGGTTATGAAAAGGGAAGGTATTAGCACCCCTTTCCATCCGTAGTTATCTACGGGCTCTTAGTTGCTCTAGATCACTTTTTTAAAATTGCTTTTTGTGTGTTTGACAAAATGTTTTAGAAAAGGCATTTCGCTTTGACTTTATAATGACTCATGTAGGAGTGTATACAAAGTGTTCGGAAATGTTTTGTTTTTGAAAATAATTTGAACTTTGAAAAAGAGTGTGTGGTGTGAAAAGCATTTGGTAGAGCGAGAAACTAAAAGACTTATTTACCCACTCAAAATTGGTCGTTTTTCATACTTCTACGTTCCTTTAGAATAGCGCTAGCCATACCATTAGTTAGTAGGTAGCTCCATTCGTTGGATGTAAGCGGGACATTCGAAGGGACATCGGATGGTCATCGAAGGCAACTTGTAGGAGGTATCCTAGCACATTTTTCGTAGGCGACAATCGAGGGTCAAGATCATGTATTCGGAGGCGACATCGTGGGTCTTATGATCTTTGTATCGAAGGGACTATGATGATTTGTTTGGAAGGCAACGGTGCTAGAATACCTCTACGTTCGAGGGACATGACCATTTTGAATCGGAAGGCATCGAGAGAGAATTACCCTAAGGGGTGCGTGTGTGAAAGAAGTGTGTTGTTTTCAGAATATGTTATCTTGAAGTTAGTGAGCTATGTTCATTATTATCTTGCCATACACGCCTAATTACTAGCAATTGATAAGAGTGCGGAAAGTAAAATGCGGAATGTAAAGCGGGAATGTAAAAGTGCGGAAAGTAAACCTACGCTATTACATGGCTTTGGGGCAGATACATAATTTAAAATGCGGAAAATAAAGTCCTAAATTAAACTATTACAACCCATATGCAATTACATTATTGAAAAAAATAAAATAAAAACGGAAGAAACGTCCGAATCGGATGAACCTGTGAAAGAATAAGAAAATCGGGAAATATGATGAAATTGAAATCAGAGAAAGTGTTAGTAAAAATGCAAATTTTAATATGAGAAAATTAATATATGCTGGAAGTAAGATAAATAAGCTAAAATAATTTTTTGGGATTTTTTAGAAAAGATTTAATAATTAAAATGCAATTAAAAGTGAATTAAATGCAAAATTACAAATAAAAATAAATATGCATGCAAAAATATGTTTTTTAATTTATTAAATTAAATAAAGATTTTTAGAATATAAATGCAAAAGAAAATATTTTTTTGGTAATTTTTTAAAGGCTGAATAAAAATAATGAAAAGAAATTAAAATAATGCAAAATATTGAAAAATAGAAAATAATGAGAAAACATGAGTTTTGTAAAAAAGGTGTAAAACCGGTGCCAATGGGATTCGAACTGGGGACATGAGAGAGCATCCCACAACAGTGAACGCCTTAACCAACTGAGCCAAGTGTGCAAGCCTGTTTGGAAACGCAGCGAGTGGGTTTTACACGCGTCACCTCCTGGTCTCGTCCCGCTCGCGCCATCCAGTCGTCTTCTTCGTTTTGAAAATTCAAAATCCTGCGTCGGCCTTCCTTCGACGCTATGTCCCTGGCTAATATCAAAAATGCAGCACACATAATATAAATTACATTTGAAACCATGGTTCGATTCCTCAGGTCATCCCGAGTTTAATGGTATAGGTCTTGTTGGCCAATTTTTCCTGTATAGAGAAACCCTAATTCGATACCAGGAACCCTAATCATGGTAACATACGTTCCCGGCCATGGAAACTCAATTGGCTTACCCAGAAAGTTTGAAAACTTGATTCTAAGCACAAACAAACAATCAAAACAAGTTAATAATGCATGAATATTGATAATCGAATTTGGAAAAATAAGAACAAACCGCTGGATTGCTTGATTCTTGATGGTTTTGAACGATGTAAGAGTCTGGATCGACTCTAAAGACCTCAAGGAATGTAATGGACGGCTTGGAATGGGTTGAATCGAAGCAAAACTAGGGTTACCAGTTGCTTCAAACACACGGATTTTTGAACTTTGGAATAGGGTTTGTAGAGCAATTTTTCCATCCTCTCTTGATAGGTATGCATCAAGTATATATGCCGGATGGATTTGGGATTGAATTTGGAAAGATTTGATCAATATTCAATGGAAATCAATTTTGATATTTTCATGAAATCAAATTTTCAAACTTTTGTCCAATTTCAATCCAATCTTCCCATATTTGATTCAATTTCGAAATTGCTGGCATTTATGGGTTAATTGGATCACAAGAAAGCAATAAAAATCAATCTTCCAATTAATTTTGATTTTATAATTTATTTTAAGATTTAATTTGCATTTAAATGAATAAATTACAAATTAAATAGAAAAATAAATCAAAAATTCGTGGCATTGGGCTTGGACATTCCTAATTGCATGAGGAACAAGTTAGGATGAAGAAAAAGTAGGCCCATTTGCAAAAGATTTGATTTTTTGAAGTATCTCTCTTTGTGCATTCTTTCAAAATTGCCCAACTTGTGGATGGTGTATCTTGCTCAATTTTCCACATTTTTGAGAGTTCTTGGACTTTTTGGAAAGCTCTAAGAGTCCTATAAACAATGTCTTTGGTTTCATCTCAATTGGAGTTACCATGCTCAATATATCTTCAAATCAAAAAGTTGACTTTTTGTTGACTTTGAAAATGACCTGTAATGTTTTGAGCTATACCTCTCAAATGAAGCATTTTTTGGACATTCTTGTGAGACATGAAGTTGTAGAGAATTGAATTTCCTTCAAAATGAGCTTTGGTGGGAAAATTTAGAAAGTATGAGAAAGTTATGATCGTCAAAGTTCATTGACTTTTCACCTAGAAACCCTAATTTAGAAAGTTTGACTTTTGAGCAAATCTTGAGTTTTCTTGATGAATCATGATCAACCCTTGATCAAATGATGAATGTAACTTCAAAATGAGGATGTTGACCAAAAATTATGAAATTTGACTGTATGTTGACCACAGTTGACTTTTTGTCCAATACACCCGATTTTCAACCATCTGAGCAATTGTCTGAGGAAACTTGACTTTTGAGGCTTGAAACTTGACATGGAGAATCTTTGAAGCATATGAGGAGGCATGAAGACCATTGGAGATGTTGGAAATCCATCTTGACTTGAGAGATACCAAACCCTAGTTTGGGTTGATTGTCTAGGAGAGAGTTTGTCTGATCAACTCTTGAGGAATCCTTGAGTATGGATGTATGAAATCTCTTGAGTAGATGGAGGGCAAATTTTGGGGTATGACAGCAGCATTTAAATCTCTAAAATCAATGCACACTCTCAATTTCCCATTTTTCTTAATGACTGGCACAATATTGGCCAACCATTCGACATACCTTGCAGTTCTGATGAACTTGCTTTGGAGGAGTCTTTCTACTTCCTCCTTGATCTTCGACATGACTGCAGGTGCAAACCGTCGAGGTGTTTGTTTTACTGGCTTTTTGCCAGCTTTGATTGGTAGCTTTAACTCGACCAAATCCCTGCTTAAACCAGGCATTTCATTATAATCCCAAGCAAAACAATCTTTAAATTCTTTAAGTAAAGAAATTACCTCAGATCTGAGTTTTGGGTCGATATTGGCACTGATATAAGTAGGTCTTTTGTCACCTTCTGCGCCAAGGTCGATTTCTTCTAGAGGGTCTTGTGGCTGCATCTTTCAGCGTGATCCTTCTCGAAACCTAATGGTTCATCGTCGTATATGCATCAAGAGCGCTCATCGACGCTTTCGACCCTCTACCCCTCTCGATCGAATATTGGCCACTTGCCATCTTGCTACTCTATAATTCATTCTTCGCGAAATACACCGAAATCCTTTGAAGAGCCTCTAGCTCAAGCATAATTCTCATAATGATCTCCCTAGCCCGTCAAGGTCCTTCATAAGGATCTTCCGATATTCTACATATTCTAAACCATGAGTTTCATAAACAATGAATGCAATGATGGATACATATCAATGGCGGGAGCAATGTTGGCCAACTTCCTATCAAATTGGGTTTGGCCCACAGTATTCACATCCGCCGTGAAATATCCTTGGTCGGCTTCAATGTTTTCCACAATGTCGCCAATAATAATTAGATGTATAGAAGAACACCAAACCATTCGTCTCTTTCGTAGATTGTAACTTGGTCGACCTTGGATGACCATAAATATTGTCGGCCTAGTAACCGAGCCGACAGTAACATCCACCTGAATGACTCCCATGGTGGATTTTGTTCCTCCTTCGTAGTCTTCCAAGACCACGTTATGAGACCTTATGTCGGTGTCATGCTTACCGACTCTTTTCAAGATATGATGTGGCATTATATTTACTGTAACGCCACAATCCACCAACACCTTGTTGATGGTCGTTTCCTCAACCTTTGCCCTTACCAGCAAGGGTTTCAAATGGTTCCTCATTGCCATATCAGGCTTCTCAAAGAAAGCATCTTGGCTTTCGACAGAGCCATCATTCATCACGAAATAACATGTTGGCTTATGCAAAGCCATCTCAGCAGCATCGAGGTCACTAGTGTTCTCGACCTCTGTCGGTATGTTGTACTCCTCTAGGAATATGGAAACCACATTAACCAGAATGTCTAGACTTGCTTCAGATTCAGAGGCAAAATCATCAGTCGCCTCATCAGAGCCATGGTCGACTGGCTTGTTTACACATTCTTTGATCTGCTGGCTGACTGCAGGGTCGACCTTGGGTTTGTACTGTCGAAGACTTTTTCCCTTGTTAACGACAGTTTGTTTTGCAGCAGCGGCTTGTCTTTCAGCCTGCTTCTTCCTCTAGAAACGTCTCCACTGAGTTCGACTCATTGGATTCTTTCCCATATAGTTTTCAGATATGTGGCTCTTCTTTTCAGAGCGCACTTCAAGACGATAGCTCATTGGAGCTTTCCCTTTGGCCTCTCTAATGACGCCAACAACATTGGATGGCCCAGCAGCCATATTAGGTTTAAACCAAGTGCCCTGAAGCGCGGTAGCCGACGGAACAAATGTTTTCGGCCTAATCTGGGAAGATTGCCTCTGCCTTGGATCCCTCTTATTCCATTGGATCCTTCCTTTTTCCAATTGCAACTTTTGGAAATTTTCAGCAACAACCCTATCAGTCAGGGCACTACATCTGGGGCGTAAGCCTACTTGAGCCCCTTTGTTCTTGCAACGATACAAAAAGCTTAGCAAATCGTCGTCATCCCTAGGGTAGACGTCAGCTAAGTCGACATGAGGACTTTCATCAATGCCTTCCTCTAACAAAACATTGTCAGGCACTTCAGTAATTTCGACCATGTTGATGGTCACGGGCTCAGCATATAAAGCCTCTTCTTGCCTCAACGGGTCAGTGTCGATCTTTTGCTTTCTGGCAGCAAACTTCGGACGTCCTTCTTGGAGAGCTTTCTGCACCAGATCCCTGAAAATAAAACATTGAGAGGTTGTGTGACCAAGATAATTGTGATATTTACATAAACCTCTCTTTTTTCTTTGTTCTAATGGTGGCAATTTAGCATTTGGGGGAACTAAAATCTGACCATCTTTGACTAGCAAGTCAAAAATTTCCTCACACTTGCTAACATCAAAAGTGTATGTTTTTGCAGGAGTTCTAGAACTAGTATCGACAGTGGGGCTCTTTCCTTTGGCAGGAAACAACATTCTGCATTCGTATGCTGGCCCAGATTTCAATTCAGCCAAGTCTACGTCTGCCTCTGTCGGTGACATGTAGTCGACCTCATATATAGGGTCTGTGTCGTCGAACTCGACATAAGCTACTTTTTCCTTCTTAGATTTAGCCTTGGTATGCCTAACCTTCTCTATTCTAAGGCGTTCAAGGTGTCGAACCCTATCATCTAGTTGTGGCATACTCTTAACAGAAGTCAGATCTATTTTCTTTCTAATAGAGTAATCCAGACCTCCAGCGGCCATTTGAACAAGTTCATGTTCAGGCACTTGGGTAAAACACCTTGCTTTTAGGGATCTAAACCTATTCAAATAGTCATCTATTGTCTCAGCAAATTTTCTCTTAATACTAGACAATTCGACCAAACTAATCTTTGAATGCCCCTCATAAAACAGTTTGTGAAACAGCTTTTCTAACTTCGACCATGAATCAATCGAATCAGGGGGCAAAGTAGTAAACCAGGTGAAAGCTGCTTTGGTAAGGGATGAAGGGAAATGTTTCACCCTTAAACCTTCATTGTTCACCATATCTCTTGACTCAGTCAGATATTTGGCAATATGTTCGATTGTCGATTCACCCGTCTCTCCCCCAAACTTGGTATACTTAGGTATTTTCCATCCTCTGGGGTTTTCAGTTTGTAGGATATACTCTGAAAGTGGAGAAGAATATGTTGGCCTTGGCATGGTATTCATACCATTTCTGGCCATAATTCTCTCGACAATGTTAGTCAAATTGTTCTCCACAACCAACTCATCCTGTCGAACCTGGTCAAGAACTTGATCAGCTTCTTGGTGTCTTTGCACTAAGACCCTAGGCTGGTTAATAGCCATGTTTCTTTGAGGCGTTGCAGCCTGACCTTGGTACACAGTATCTTCTTCTGCTGCCCCCATGTCTCCTTGGACATGTACAGGTGGTCGATTTGGATGGGCCTGTCGGCCAGCTGCTGGGGGTGCGCCTAGGAAGTTACAGAGGCGTGTTAATTGCATTATCACTTGTCGATTTATTTCAGCAGATTGCCTATTAGTGTCGACAGATTCTTGCACTATGGGGTTAAACACATGCCCAATTTGGTTAGTTAACATATTAACCAACTCATGGTTGCTATCATCCATCTGTTGCCTTAATACTGCCACAAAAGTAGTATTCAGGTGTTGTGCAGGAATTTCCCTATTTGCCCCAATTACATGTCCTTGTAAAGGGGTGTTAGTGTTCTACAAGTTGTCAGACATTACTGCTATACTAGGGATCGACTGATATCCCGACATTAAGGAATACGGCATTCCATAAGGGGGATTTGCAGTAGTACCAAACCTGGGAATTGTTGTGTCTGGAATGGCACTCGTGGCCACCGTAGGCCCTGGACTCACCGGTGTGGTTTGGGGCATGGGAATTGATACTGAGGCAGTTGGCCCAGAAGCAGTTATGCTGCTGCTTAAAGGGGAAATGACACTACTTGTGACACAACTGTGTCGGTAACACCTAGCGTTCTAGATGGAACCTCATCCACGTTCGACGCGGACGCGTGGTTTATCATCTTAACCGTACGTTTCTTAGTGGATGGTGGTTTCTTACTCGCTGAATTCCCACTCCTAAGTTTCATACACTTCTGAGACAAACTCTGACAAAAACTCTAACACTTAGCATTATGTTCCACTGGGTGTGCCAATTTGTTTACTGTGGAAAATGGTAAACAACCGCTGGTCCTCCCAGAGTCCTAAAACTTAGGGTTACTAGCGAGATCGGCCAATTGATCTCAAGACTTGTGCTAAGATTTCTGGTGAATTACACTATTTCTGGAAATGAGACTTTCCTTGGTCCAGAAACGGTTTCCAAAACCTAGGGAAATAATGCAATGGCTTTCCACACAAAAAGATCTTGACTATTGATGACTCGTGATCAACAGTTTACATAACAATGTTCGGTAACTAAGGCTAGTGGTGACTCGTGACCAACAAGCAAATGAGCAGAAATAAAATAAACACAATAAAAAAACAGAGTTAAATGTAAAAAGGTTGCATTAAAATAAAAGTTTGGTGATTCACGTACATCAAAGATTGCGTACTCTTTCTTCCTTTAGCGCGGAATTGAGCATAGTTTTAGCAAGTAATATGGGAGTACAAGTGAACACACTAATTCTAAGAATTCTAACTTATTTATAGTAATTTACAGAAATAACCGCTAAGAGCTATCAACGACTGAGATTTGATCTTTTGGAAATAACTTCTGCCCACGTTTCAACTTTTACTTGGAACTCCTATCCCACGAACTTCTGGAGTAACTACCCACGATCTATCTATTTGACTCTTTCCCGCTTCGTATCTTCAAAGGAACTACCTTCAATTTCTGGATACTTCTTTAATCAAAATTCTCTAAGTCCACAGTGAACCACTTCGACAGCGGCATCATTTCGACCAATTCCCTCTTCCGGATTTCGAATCTCTGTCGACTCTTCTGTTAAGCAACGTGTCGACATAATCACCTTTCCCTAACGTTTCTTCGCTTTTGTTCGACACAATTTGGCCATCTAAGTCAAAGTTCTAACTAAACAAGCATTCCTTCTGGAACTCTTGACTTTGACTTTGTTGACCATCTTTAGAAATTACATCTTTTCTAGCTGGTCCTTATACTTTAGGAATTTTTGCCTCTAAATCACGCCCTTAGTTTCCTTTACAAAATTCCAGCTAACAGCAACACAAAAATTGAACTAAGGTTTTCATCACCTTACTAGTGTCCGGGCAGCAACAACAACCACATGATGAGACTCACTAATTTCGACTCAAACAGATTCAACACAAGACAGAAATACATTCAATGTCACAACCAATTTTACTCATTCAAAATCAAACTCAAATGAAACAAAAATGCCACCAACCACCTTAAATTGGCTCAAGCAACAAATTATTGACATTGAAACTCCTTATTTAAATTAACGCAAACAACATGATAACGCCATCACAATTCCATCACCAATTGGAACAAAAAAAACCCCGAAATTGTTATCAACAACACACTAATGCCAACATAAATCCATCCTCTTGTTTTAACATAAATGATACGATAAATCATATCTCAAGGCTTCAACATCCTTACCTAACAAGAGTATTAACAACAAATTCAACGATCAATTTCCAACAATTATCACTAATCTTTAACAATCAAATAACAATAATCAAATAATGATTTTGCTATCAATTCAACCTTAAAGCAACCATAATATCATCAATTATTTCATCATTATCACTTATCCACATAACACAGAAAATAAATTGACTAAGAGTGGTAATGGAGATGTGGTTACCTACAGTACGGATGTAACACCCCTTCTAATTTACCCGCGATTTATATATTTTTAATCAGAGTTGTAAACATAACATCAAGGGCGTCACAACTTTAATAATTCAAAAATAACATAACAATTATTATGCCTTTCACTGAAGAACTTATTAAATAAAACAAACCAAGGATTATGTTTATACAGCGGAAAGATAACATAAAATCCGAAATAATTCAATCAATAATTATTCCCAACATAATTCAAAATAACAAGTTTAAATCCATAAAACTCCAAAACGATCGTTCCCCAGTGTTACAACTACCAGAGCATGACACTGACACGCGGACTATCTAAATAGCACAACTCTATATGCTGTCCTCACCAATTTCTGAGCAGCTAGTCTCCTCAATCTGAAATCATCAAAGTAAGGGTGAGATTTCATCAAGATTAAGATGCATTATACATTTCTTTAACACAATAAAACAACCAATTCGTTATTCCACCCTTATTAACATCATTAGAATACGATTCACAAATACAATCACACAGATCATTATGCATACAGCAACAATCAATGCAATTATAACACTGGAAACCATCCTAACATGTTATAATTACATATGCAATGCAGACTCAAATACATGTGGTACCAAACGTGAACCAAGTCCACACCCTGTTCCGCTTACACTTCGGAAAACAACGTCAATTAATGATTCGCCCATACACCACTGGGTCAAGAATCTAGCATCACCACCTCTATCCATTACATACGGTTATTGGCCCTGCAAGTTCAATTCTGAACAATGGGAATGAACCATTACCAAAATACTCATGCATGCACATCAGAAGCATGCAACAATTCAACATGGAGTAGAATCACACAACTTCATTCCAATTATAATCAATAACCATAATAGCATATGCTAACAATAGTCATGAGCATTTAAAGTTAATTACAATCCAAGGAAGTAACATACTGCACATATACTCAACACATGATTCACAAATTCACAACGAGTTCTTATTACGGAAGCTAAAATAATTCTTCCAGATCAAAATTATTGGTGTTGAAAATATTTTTATTAGATAGTACTCGTTTTAAGCTTTCCAACGATACCAACTATACTTAAATCGGAGTTACGATCGCAAAGATATGATCGAAATCATTTTCAGAAAATCCTGCCTATTCCTGTCCAGCTTAGGTCGATCCATAAGCTCATGTGTCAATACATGGGCTGCTTGTGTCAACACATAGAACGTATGCATCGATGCATACAGTTAAAATTTTGCAATTTTTAAAAATCCCTTCAGTATGTATCGATGCATAAGCCTATGCATCAATACATAAATTGCATGTGTCGACACATGCTTCGTATGCATCGATGCATACATGTAAAATTCTACATTTTTCAAAAATTGTTCAGTATGCATCGATTCATACGCATCATGTGTCGATGCATAACTCTGTTCTTTGGCCTATGGGTCGATGCATGGCTCTATGAGTCGATGCATAACTTTCCAACGCTTCTGGTTTTCAAATTTTCTTCTGCTTGCATCGATACATAAGGCTATGTGTCGACCCATACTGTTGTTTTTCATCAAAAACTCAGTTTTTCTTCACTGTTACGAATTCCCATTATTTCCATTCATCTCCAAACCTTATAATACATCATAATAGAATTAATTACTGTATTTTCACATCCAATTAACCACCGAATTTGTTTTCTAATTAACCTATATTCATCTTACATAGATTAATCATTCATAACAGTTCCAATCATGGTTTTACGTCGGATTATAACGTTAGGGCACACTCAATTATCTTAATTCGAGATTCCTAATGGATCGATCCATTATATTGATCATCAAAACCTATAAGGCATAATAATCAGATTCAATCCCCCCTTACCTCGCGATGAATCTTCGAATTCTCGGCGTTTGGCTTTTTCTCCTCTTTTCTCTTCTCTTCTCCAATCTCACGTAGAATGCAATCCTAATTCCTCTTCTCATTTTTTCCTTTTATTCCTTTATTTATTCCTTTTTATTTTCCAAATAATAGAAATAAATTAATTAGGATTAAGTAGAGCTTTTTACTCCATACACCCTACAATTCAATTTTACACCCCCAACACTTCCATTATTTAATTAATCAATTAAATCTATTAATTCAAAAATGATAATAATTAAACTTTTAATTAAATTAATAATTAAATTTCTAATTATTCAATAATTGAATTAATTTGGGGTGTCACAACGGAGGGTTGAATTTGAACTGAGCTTCGAAAGGAAGAACAAGGACCACAAATAGTATTATGGTTTGGTGGCTGCTGGTTGTGTTGTAGATATGACAGTGTGGAACAGGGCATCAACAATTGGAAGTGTTGCTTCAACTTTGTGTGTGGTTCGGTTTCAGAGAGTTGAACGGAGGTGATGGCCTTGAGTGTGGATGGATGTAGAGGAGATTCACCGGCGAATGGGAGTTACGGTTTGCAGAGGGAGTGTTGAAAGATGGATGTAGCAGTTGAAGAAGGGATGGTGGTTTTCGTGATGAAGATGTGAATCGAATGAAAGTATGTAAGGTTAATGGTGAAGGTGAACAGAGGAAGTGGGGACAATGAAGAGGAAATAGCTCAGGAAGAGAATGAAAGAAGAGAGGAAGTACGCATTCAGATAAAAGAATGAAAGAAAATTAGGGATTCTGTTTTATTTTTAAAAAAAAATTAAAGGCTTTAGGCAGCGCTTCTTAAGGAAGCGCTGTCTAGGGGGTCCTTTAGCAGCGCTTTCCAAAAGCACTGTCTAAAGGGGGTCTCTAGCAGCGCTTTTCAAAAGTGTTGTCTATGGGGGATCTCTAGCAGCACTTTCTTAATAACCTTAGGCGGCGCTTTCTGCAAGAGCTGCCTAAAGGGGGGTCCTTTAGCAGCGCTTTCACGAAGCGTTTTCTAAAGGGTACCTTAGGCAGCGCTTTTTAGAAGCGATGTCTAAAGGAAGCCCTTAGACAACGCTTTTGCTGAAACTATAGTAAAAATTTCTGTGTTTTTTTCTTTAGTTATGGCAGCGCTTTCAGTTAAAAGTGTTGTCTAAAGTGCGCTATCTTTGTTCAATTTTGGCGTAGTGAGCAAAGTTTTTAATCACTACAATAGGTAATTGTTCTACAACTAATCATGCTCATTCAAAGTATCATCTGAAGGAAAATTTTAATTTCAGATGCATTTTTTAATCACGATTTCCCTTCACTTTCGTTGCTTTGACTTCTCTTTTGATTTCTTGATGAATCTTGCTTGCAGTGCCTCTTCAGCCACTTTCTCTCTTTCCGAGTTTTTCTGCTTCAACCTCATCTCATGAGCCTCTAAAGAAGCTTGAAGTTCTTCCAACTTCATCTTAGAAAGAGTCTTAGACTCTTCGATTGGCACTACAATGTAATCAAAGTTTGCAGTCAGAGATCTCAACATTTTATGTATCTTTTGCAAATCCATGAATGATTCACCACACACCTTCATCTGATTCGTTAACAGCATAATTCTTGAGAAGTATGTCAAGAATGATTCATCTTCTTTCATCTGAATCATTTCGAATGGCTTAATCCTCAATGTCTGCAACTTCATCTTTTCAATTTCTCATCTCCACCATACAAGTTCTTTAACTTGTCTCAAGCTTCTTTTGTTGTTTTCTCTTCAATAATATTTTCAAACACGTTAGGATCCACACACTTGTGAATCAAGAACAAAGCTTTACCATCTTTCTTCTTTTAATCCCTGTGCACAACTTTCTGAACATCATTCGCATTTGCCTCCAATTCCGGCATTCCATTATTCAAGATTTCAACATCTTGAAATCTGAAGATAACCTTGATCTGCACAATCCCGCAACCCACCGTTGATAGTTTTCCCCTTTGAAAACCGATAGATTCGCTGAAAATTACGTTGATGTTGTTGTTCTGTTTGCCATTAAATTCTCTATGAATCGCAACCCGAGCTCTATGATACAAAAACTATTGTTTCTCTTATAAATATGTTATCAAATTACAACATACAATACCCTTTATATAGACTATTAAAGTCTAAGCCCAAAATACATTTTGACCTATATCTTAAATGTAGTATTCGATAGAGTCGAATACATCTGACTTCTATAACTAATACTAACTAGTTCGACACCTCCAACTATATATTTTGACTGAACATGAATTACAACTAACGTAATCCTAACTCCAAAAGCCTTACAAATTTCTTTGATCAATTATATCAATACCTTTAGTATACAAATACAATATTAATTGTACGAAGAAGAAAACCGCTAAACGAAATGAATATGACACTTTCCAATAATTGTAGTCCTAAGGTTCTCCCTAAACTTAAGGATATAACAAGCTTTTGTTGTTGTGTGATATTGATGCAAATAATTATATAAAATAGCTTTGTACTTGGGAGTTAGTGTCTAATTGAAAAAGAAAAGAAACATGCATGTGTCTAATATTTATATTTTAAACATGATATACTAATTACAAAAAGACTAATTGTAGCATGTATATAAAGTACCTAATTAGTGATGATTAATAATTCAATATGAAGTAAAAAACAATGGAGAAGTGGACAAATTAATCCAGCAAGAGAAACAATATGAGGAATATAACAGTATATTAATCCATTCATTCATTGAATGGTTTATGAAGAATTAACGTGCGTACGTACGTACACACACAGCGAAGCAAAAGAGTGAAGTGTTAGATTGCAATCTCCAGGTTCAGTGTATCAAACAGAGATTGAGATACCAAGCTTCGTTTACAGTTTAACGGTTTGTACTTTGAACTTGCGATAATATTAACTAATATGATTAGAATATAATCAAATTGAAAGTTGACTTATATATTTATTTAAGAATGAAATGAGTTGCAAGAATGAATACCAACCGACACTACGTCTTGTTGAGGTTCCCCGATAACCAGCATTAGTTTTGGAGGAAAACACAACTGTATCATTCCTTCACTAGAATGTGATAACTTAGTGCTTGTTTTTTGTGTTTTATATATATATATATTATAACTCACTTTTAGGGACATGAAACTTATTAAGATAGTTATGAATTTTAATTTGAATTAATAACCAAAAACCGAAAGTGTTTTTTTAAACAGAAATGTAAATAAACAAATAAAAACTTGGTTTTTCGATCATTAATGCTAGATGTGTTTTGACGATTGAAAATATTTGAGGATTTGCTAAGAATTTAAAGGATTAAGTATTGTTTACGAGGTTTCCTAATCCCCTTTATATATTTCTTACATATCACGTAAAATTCTAAAAATATTTTTAAAAATTATAAATATGTTTTTGATACGCACCAATTCAATTATTTTTTCGAAAATACATTTTCAATATAAAATCGGAAGTACACTTCCGATTTTGATCGTCAAATCTAATAATATTCACTATGTCAAACAAGGGATTAGACAAAGCTCTTTTTAGGCCTTTAACAGCGCTGCTAAAACCACCGCTGTTAAAGGTATAGACATCACTTAGGTTACTGTAAAAGCGCTGCTATAGGTACCCTCTTTAGCAGCGCTTACACTTTAGACATCGCTTTTGAAAGAATTTAATGTGGAGCTTTAGACATCGCTTGATAAAAGTGGTGTTATATATACCCTTTAGGCAACGCTTTTTCCAGTAAAGCGCTGCTATAGATACCCTCTTTAGCAGCGCATTACTTTATACAGCGCTTTTTTATTTACTCTTTAGCAGCGCTTTTTTATTGCCCCCTATAGCAGCGCTTTTTCTACCACTTTAGACAGCGCTTCTTATTAAAAGCGCTGCCTATTCCCCCCCCTAGCAGCGCTTTCCCTATTTAATTTTTTAATATAATTTTTTTCCATTTAAAACAAAATGCAGCTTATTAGATTTAATTTCACCGTTTTTGCACCAGAATTTGTAGCTTCAATATAACATTTTAAACAACAACAACGTCAATATACAACAATTAAACAATATTATAACAACATCAATATACATCTTCAATCCTTTTTTGCACAATATATACAACAATGAAACAACAACAACATTAATATATACAACAATGAAACAAAATCAACAATGAATTACAAAATAACTCTATCTTCTACGTCGATCTGCACCTATATTACCTGAAACAAAATCAAAAAGTCGAAATTCATACAAGTTACCAAATAACAACAACAAAAACAATAATATTGTAACACAACTATAACGACATATATTATATTCTCAAAACTCAAAGTTATACCTTATAATAAAATCCTCAACTCCATAACAAATTGGCACCAATCCTCCATAAGTTCATCCAATTGATCTTTTGAGTAATAAGCACACTTGAATTCATCAAAGTACTACATAATAATATAACATAGTATGATTTACTTAAAACACTAAGTCATATGAGAAATATTAAAATAATTCCTAAGTTAGAAATTCTTATTGTGGATGGAATCTCTAATCGGTCCAAAAGAAGAGTTTCTTTCATAAACCTCAATATAAAATAACCGCAATCTACACAATTGCGCTGACGAGGACACTACACATGGAAACAAAATACGGATATACATCAAGATATACACCTTAACTTGTTTTATCAAGTATCATCGCTATATAATCAAAATTGTGAAAATATATACCTCCACTTTGATCCAAGAAATATTGTTGACTCTACTCCTTGGTACTTGAATATCTCTTTGTGCTCGAAAACTTTGTAGAATGCTATAATAAAATAATAACGAATATTTAGAACTATCGCACATAAATAATTAAATATACTCAAGAATATTTTAGAACAATCTCACTTACGTGTCAATCGTCTTCTTCATATCTGGGTATGTTGTCCAATCATTGCCCAATGAATCCAGATAATATACAATTTCTCTCACAGGATTAATTGCAACCAATAACCAGTGTCCACTGTAATATTAAACAAAGGTTAGATGGAAACTTTCTACACAACGTTAAAAAATGAAAAAATTATAATAGAGGAAATTTAGAATGAAAATCTTACTTGTGGCCAATATTATATGGTAAAAAGAACATTTTTTTTTTGTATCTTTGCTGGCCATAAATAAACGGAGTACAAACACTATTACTTCATCTAGTTTTGAGATGATTGACCCTGCGTGGACAAAGTTGGGATTTATGAAAGCGAATCTGAATTTTAATCCACGCAGGCGAATCAACTTGTCATACAGAAACCTTAAATAAAAACATCATTAACATTAATTATTCATTGAAATGAGTAAATAAATTCTTCAATTAATTAAACAAATTTGATTGGAGTACATCTTCTTTAAGAACTCCATCCTTACTCACACGGGAAGCCTTCCACAAAACATGTTCCGGAAGAGATGTTTCAAAACTATTCTCCTCTTTTAACTACACATTAACACAAAAAATAACATCAGTTATAACTCTTGATGAACAAATATATCATTGCAATTTGTAAATACTTACAATTTTTTGTTCTAATCGTGCATATCCCAAACGCCCTTTTTTTGTATGGATACACGGGAGATGATGCTCTTTGGTGATTTACGTCACTTACACTCTGAAATTTGGGGGTTTTTCGTTTGGCTTTAAAAACATCCCATTCTTTAGGTGAAATCACATCTGCATATTTTGTTGGACGCTCTGCATCAACAACAAAAATTTTGGCATCTTTAAGATATTTTCTGTTTAAATATGTTCTAAACCCTCTTAGTATTTTTCCGTACAATCCAAGACAATAATATTTTCTTGTGTCATCAATGTTGAAAGACCTCTACAAAAAACATACACAAAGTGCGTTAGCATAAGTAATTTAAATACATAATCGTAATTTAAAGACATAATTTAAAGTACCTGTATCTCACTCCAGATTTTGTTTTTAGCGTCATACAACGTATCATCTCTCCACTCATCACAAGTTATTGGAATTTATCTCCTTACAACTGTATCAATATAACTTGTCAATTTAGAACCGTTAGGCTCAATTGATTGGTCACTTGGACTCCAATGCACATCGTATTTTATGCCTCTATCTCTATCACGAATGATATTCTTCATAATAGTTTTTCCTCTTTTAATTTATTTTTCCACTCCCTTATTGGATTTGTCTCCATCATTGTCTCCATCATTAATAGAATCATCGTGTGGGTGCTCCTCGTTACTAGCTGTCTAACCTATAATAAAGAAAAACATTAGTATCTAATGACAAATATTTAATTCCAAATATCTAATTCCATAATCAATTGAGTATATAAATGACAAATATATCATTTATTAGAAGTTTGCTAAGTGTTAGCAAGAATGGCAGAAACATTCATGGCAGAATATATATTACCTTTTTCACTAACATCTCTTTCTTTTCTTGGTTGGATTGCGAATTACTTGTCTCTTAAGAACGTGGATGGAGGGGTTGATCCAAATTCCCTCATCATGATCTTTTCTGATATATGATTCATCCGCTGTAGTATTTTCATCTCGACCGTTTCTAATATATGACTCATTATCAACATCAATATCACCTTGATCTACACTTTTATCATCAATCACTTTATTAGATAAAAGCACTATAGACCATTTCGTACTCTTCGAGTCTGTGACATAGAACACTTGTTTAGATCGAGAGGCTAGAATAAAAGGCTCATCTTTGTACCCCACCCTATTAAGATCCACTTACAAAAACCCTGACTTATCCATTCGTATGCCACTATTATGTACCCACTTACAACCAAAGATAGGAATATGAAACTTCTCATAATCAAACACCCAAATGTGATTGATAACCCCAAAATATGACAGATTTTCACATTTGGAGTTTAAGTCCTTTATACTAGAAATGTGCATTGCTTCAACTACCACCGTGACACCACTATTTTGCATAGTACTTTTATCATCTTGTTCTTTGGTATAAAATGTGTATCCATTAATTGCGTATCCTCTATAAGAAAACACAATCGAACTTGGACCATATGTCAAACATCTCAACCTGTCTGATATTGAAGCGGGATCTGAATGAAACTTTGAATATATATGATCCTTAAACCACTGTATAAAACTTTGATTGTGCTCTCGTACTATCCAATTTTCATTTCTACTTTGATTCTCACCTCGGAGTATAGCCTTGTGCATTTCAACAAATGGCTCAACCTCATTGTCATTATGCAGAACATACAAATGCACTTGATCCCGTTCATCCCTTGATACTGTCACAATTTCATTTCTAATTAATTTTTTACCCTCTTTTTTTTTCGAAAAAATGAGATTTGGGGAGTCCAATGGATTGCACATTGGACAAAAATTCAATACAAAACTCAACCGCTTCTTCAACAACGCATCGCTCAACGATACAACCCTCTAGACGACTTCGGTTTTTCACGTACCCTTTTAATATTTTCATATAACGTTCAATAGGGTACATCCATCTCATATAAGCTGGTCCACACAATTGTGTCTCTTTCACAAGATGAATAACAAGATGTACCATAATGTCAAAAAATGATGGAGGAAAATACATTTCAAGGTCACACAAAGTAATAACTATTTCTTTTTGCAATACTGGTAAGATCTCAAGATCGATCACCTTACTACAAATTGACCTGAAGAAAAAAGACAATTTAGTTATAGCGCTTCTTACTTTTTCTGGAAAAATAGAATGTATACCTATTGGTAGAAAATGTTTCATTATGACATGGCAATCATGTGTCTTCAAACTCTTTAACTTGAGGTCTTTCATGGACACGAGTCTTCTAATGTCTGAGGAGTAACCTTCTGGAACTTTAACTTCACTCAGAAACTTACACAATATTTTTTTTACTTTCTAGATAGAGTATAAGTAGTAGGTGGCAGATATGTTCGTCTTCCTTTCTTCACGGATCCTAATTCAGTTCTTATTCCCATCTCTACCATGTCCTCCCTTGCTTTAAGGTCATCCTTATACTTTTCTTTTATATTGAGTAACGTACCAATAACACTTTCAAATACATTTTTTTCAATATGTATAACATCAAGAAAATGTCTTACGTACAAAGATTTCCAATATGGAAATTCAAAAAAAATTGACCTCTTCTTCCACCCACATGTGACAACTTTATGTGCAAAAGGCTTGCCAAACTGAATACTCACATCTTTCACCTTTTCAAAAATTTGATCGTCTGTTAATTCAGGTGGAGCTCTACGTTGTTCGATATCTCCATTGAACGCTTTTCTCCATCGACGATATTTATGTTTAGAATTTAAGAATCTACGATGACCGAGAAAGACATTCTTCTGACAAAGTTTCAATCGCGTCGTATCGGTTCCATCTTCACAGACAGGACACGCTTTTCACCTTTAATGCTATACTCTGATAGATTTCCATATGCTGGAAAATCGTTAATTGTGCCAAACAACATCGCCCTCAAATTGAAACTTTCTTTCCTGTATCCATCATAAACCTCCACACCGTTCTCCCATAAAATCTTCAAAACTTCGATTAAAGGTTTCAAGTATACATCTATGCCATTCCCTGGTTGTTTAGGCCCAAAAATTAACACAGATAACATCATGTACTTGCGCTTCATACGTAGCCATGGAGGTAGGTTATAAATCATAAGAATCACAGGCTATGTGGATTGTGAGATACTTTGAAGACCATGCGGGTTCATTTCATCCGTAGATAATGTCAAGCGAAGGTTTCTTGTTTCTCCTCCAAAATCAGGATAATCATTATCAATTTTCTTCCACTGTGGTGCATCTGCCGGATGTCGAAACTTTCCATCGATAATTCTTTCATCTGCATGCCAAGTTAAGTGTCTAGCATCGGTTTCACGACGAAACATGCGTCTAAATCTCGGAATAATAGGAAAATACCATAAGACTTTCGCTGGAGATGATTTTTTCTTATATCGAGATAAACCGCACTTAGGGCACTCATTCAACGATGCATATTCATTTCGAAACAAAATGCAATCATTTAGACATGCATGTATCTTATCATAGCTTATGCCAATAGAGCACAACATATTTTTGGCCTCGTAGGTTCGATTAGGAAGAACATTATCCTCAGGAAGCATATCTCTCAAAAGGGCTAATACTCTGTGAAAGTTTTATCCAACCATCCATTGCGCGCCTTTAAGTTGTACAATTTTAATATCACAGACAATCTTGTGAATTTGGGGCAATCTTTATACATTGGTTTCTCTGCATCGCTTACCAACCTCTAAAATATTTTGGGACAATCCTGAAGATCTTCTTCAAGTGCTTCTGCAATCTCTTCGACTTGATCACAATCATATGTATTTGTGGCATTGTTGTATGAAGCATAGGTCGCATTACTTTTCACCCCAGGTGCAACATTCTCGCTGATTTTCTCACCATGAAATATCCAACACGTATAACTTCGATAAATTCCACGCATTAGTAAATTCGATTTCAATCCATCTGTGTCAACCCGACCCACATAACAACAACCCAAGCAAGGACATTTTATTCTATTCGGATCTTCAGTGTGTTCAACAGCAAACTTAACGAACTCTAATACCCCATTCTCGTACTCTTTTGACAATCGATCAGCACACATCCATTTTTTATCCATGGTTTTACTACTAATTAAGTAAGCTAAACAAAAATAATAATTAGGGCACAATAGTATAATGAGTTTCAGTCAAAATGCAAAGTATACACGGAATGGATCTGGAGCAAGCAAACACAAATACAATAGTACACATTAGGCTAGGCAAGTTCTTAATATTTTTTAAGAAGTACATTCTTAAATTAATTAAAATAAATTTTTGGACTAAATTCAATAATATTTTAGCAGAAGCCCATTATCCATGTTCACTTTTGTAAGCATGAAAGTGCTATATAAACACTTTCCCTTATTCTTCAACTTTAGGTTTCAAATTCTACATAGCATTTGTATATGCCTACAACCCATAGATTACACTTCTCCTCTTCACACACTACTTACACCACTCCTTCAGAACTAATATTTAGTGATTTGTGGGGTCGTTTCCCTTATTCTTCTACTTTAGGTTTCAAATACTACATAGCATTTGTATATGCCTACAAGTCCAACTTTACTTGGATCTATTTTGTTAAAACCAATGATGAAGCTCTTAAATTTTGAATTTCACACAACAATCCAATATAATTTGATTAAAGCTACTCCAACCACTTGAAAAAAGGCCCATGAAAAATAAACAATAAAAGTAACAACACATAGATAAGCAATTGAAATAAGAAAGATTCACCTCCTCTTTGAATCTGCGTCTAATTGGGGTGGTTCAATGCTCTGTATTTTAGTCCCTCCTCTTTAAATATTACAAAAGGTCTCTAATTGTATGAAGTTAGCTATTTGTTCCCGAGACAAAGAAAGTATACAAAATGCAAATCAAGCACAAAACATTGGAAAAACAAAGAGTTAAAATGCATCATTTATATTATCTGGTGGAACTTGTTCACTCTTAAACTAAACTAGTTGAAGGATGATCTTACCAATTGTGTTTCACAAAGTTTTTCTTTTATCTTTCTTTTCTACTTGGGATCTTCACAAACAAAAGAAACCTCCTAGAAAAATGTGAAACAACATAAAAACACAACAAAATAAGAATCATATGGGCTTATTTTACATAAAATGTTTCCATATGTATTGAGCTACTGTACAAATATGATGCTAGCTGTGTGTAATGTAACATATATACCTTTCAAGAGAAAGTTCAATATTTCATAGAAGTTAAAAGCCAAGGCCAGTATGAGAGGATGAGTGGCAGTGGAAGTTTCCTACAAAAGTCTCTGTGTTAGAAGTATAATCAACTGACATATATATTTCCTACAAAGAATCGGCATTCAAGAAAAAGAAAAAATGGTCACTAGAAGAATAGAAAACCAGAACAGCATCCCTATGTTGACTATGAACACACTTTTCCATATACAGACCAGTAAAATCCAAGGTTAAAGGAAAAAGGTAAAAGTAAAATGCACCTTATCAGGAGCAGCCTAGTTCTTTATTATCAAAGTTGCGCAAGGATGAACAAGCAGAAAGCTGGAGCAAGGAACTGATGAAATAAAGAATCTGTCAAAAACAGAAAAGCAGGGTTTCTGTTAATCTGTGAGCGAGAGAGAGGAAGACACGGTGCTGTAGATGTCGTCGCCGTAGTGAGAGGGGTTCTGTTGGAGAAGAAGTCGTCGTGGTTACGCCGTGAGAGGGGTTCTGTTGGAGAAGAAAAATAGTAATGAAGGGTTTCGGTTAATCTGTGAGCGAGAGAGAGGAAGACAGGGCGTGTTGTAGCGGTTTGTGGAAGCGGTGGTGGTAGCGAATCGGTTTGTGGAAGCGATTTCTGATTAATTTAGGGAAGAAGAATAGGAAGAACGAGCGAGAACATACAAAATCCACGAGCGAGGTTTCTGATTAATTTAGGGATTTTGAAATTTTTTAATCACTTAAGGCAGCGCTTTCTAAAAGCGCTGGCATAGGTATTACCTTTAGCAGCGCTTTTAGAATAATGCCTTTAGCAGCGCTTTTAGTAAGCGTTGTCTAAAGTATAACCTTTAGCAGCGCTTATTCTAATTTTTTTAATTTTTAATTTTTCTGAAAACCTATAGCAGCGCTTAGGGAAAAAGCGTTGTCTATGATAAAGCCTATAACAGCGCTTATATGAAGCGTTGTCACAAGTATATCTTTAGCAACGCTTCTACTTAAAAAAAAAATTTAATTTTTTAAAAAACTTATAGCAGCGCTTTGGGCATAAACGTTGTCTATGTGGCGCTGTATAAAGTCAATTTTGACATAGTGATTATTCGCTAAAAAATTAACTTATTTCATATTTCATATTAAGTTAAAAGTAGGTGGAGAATTTGAGATTTGTTCGCGTTAAAAGGTGACGCGCTAGAGGATGCGAACGTTAATTCGGATTCTCTGGCTCGAAACGATTTAATCTTTTGATTTGTTTATAAAGATGCCGCGAGCATCAAGCTTTATTATTTTCAACACAAGAAAGATGATTTAATGATTATGAAAAAGGGGAAAGCTGAAATACCCTCAATTGATATTGGTATGCGTAACGACTAGCGTAAACTAGACGCAACGCATTGGGGAGATTCTGAGTAAGGGGGATTGTTATATGAAGGGAATAGATGGAGCACCCTAAATATATATAGTTATCTATAGCTTTTATATATGAATATGTTTGATATGTTTGTGTGTTTTAATTGCTATTTCTATGATTGGGAAAGTTTCTCCTTTGGGATTTTTAAGAATGACAGGTGATGTGGGATTCTAGTGTTTGTTATTATTGTGCTTGCAAAGATCTGTGGATCTTCTGCATACATATCCCCTAGTGGGAATCAGAGCATTTGTAGCTCGGATCTACAGGGTTCTATGGTTTGTTTGGTCTGAGGGAGAAAGAAATTTGCTCGGCAAGGATGAGACCTTGTGCCTACGTATTCTCAAAAGGATGTTGAGAAAGTCAGAGCAATCGTAGTTCCCACTTATGCTAGTGGAAAGCAACGGAATGTTAGTAAGAGATGACAAATGTCATCTTAATGAAAAATGTATCTAATCTATTTCATCACATACATTTTTGAAAAGTTTAATTGATTAAAATCTTTCATCGTAAGTTATAGGTGTTTTGCTTGAGTGTACAAGCACCACTTACATGTTTAAGAAAGATGTTTGAAAAAGATGATTGAATCTTTTAACTAAGCATTAGGTGTTTTGCTTGAGTGTACAAGCGTTACCACTTACAATTAAGAGATGTTTTTGTTTGAAGATAGTTTGAAAAGTTTTGAAAAGATTTTTTGACTGTATGTGATGTGATAGATGAGATACTTCTTCCATAGAGATGATAGATGTCTAAATCTCAAGGAGAAATTGATTGGATTAAAGGGATGCTTTTAAGAAGCCCATGGGTCCTTGTATTGTTAGCCCAAGAGGAGGCATTCGAGGGTCATCGAGGGTCATCGAGGGTCCTTGTATGAAGCTCAAGAGGAAGCTATAGGGTATGGCTGGCTTTGTGTTAAAAGGGATTTCACCGAGAAACCATCCTTTTGGAAATAAGAGCAATTTCACCGGGAAATTTTACTCTCTGGGGATTTTGAAAGTGATTTCACCGAGAAACCATCCTTTCAGGGTTCTATCTTAGCGCGGGTGATTCTTTGTATTGGAAGCCCAATAGGAGGCTGTTAAGAGATTTCCTGTCTCTTTCATTGTATGATGCCCAAGAGAAGGCTAAACTCAATGAGGAATTCTTTTGAACGAAGCCCAAGAGGAGGCTGACTCAACAGGGGAGTGTTGTCTTATATGAAGCCTAAGCGGAGGCTAAACTCTGTGGGGAGAGTTTTCTTATATGAAGCCTAAGAGGAGGCTGACCCATGCTGGGGATGGATTGTCTTGTATAAAGCCCAAGCGGAGGCTAAATTATGGGGAACCTATTGATTAGTCTAATTGTTATGTTATAATCAGACAATGGTATAAACAAGTGTGTGTGTGTGTGTGATATGTATTCACATGAGTTTATGAGGGAAATATAAACAATGCATGATGTTTATTTGCAGGAGTTTATGAAGGAAATATAAACAAGTGTCTGTGAAACGAACGTTTAAAACGAGCGCAACTTGATTGTTTTACAAGTTTGAATGTGTACAAAGAAATGAATATGTACACGAACGAGTTTTTATGTACAGAAAAATGTGGATGTACATAGGAGGGTTGGGACTTACACCATAAGGGAGGCCCATTGGTTTAAAAGCAGTTTCACAGGGAATAATGCTCCTTTCAATACCAATGGTATTCAGTGTAAAATGTACAGATGAAACAAAAACGAACGATCGAAGTTTATCTGTGTTTGAGTATTTACAAAAAGGGTATCTGTGTTATGTACAGATAAAAGTTTGTATGAAAAGAAATTGATATGTACAAGGAATGTTTTGTTTGTACATAAAGAATGTTGATTTGAGTATACACAAGTGAAGTGAAAACAAACGATCAAAGTTTGTCTGCTTGAGTATAAAAGTATATGTGTTATGTATGATGAAAATTGTATGTATTTGGAGAAAGTTTGATATGTACAAAGAAATATTATGTACATAAAATAATGTTATGGGACTTACACGTGAAGGAGGCCCATTGGTTTGAAAGCGTTTCACAGGAATAATGCTCCTTTCAATACCAATGGCATCGTGTATAAACAAACGAATGAAAACAAACGAAAGAAATTTGTTTATGTTTGAATATTGACAATGATGATTTTGAGTATGTACAAGTAAAACTAAGTATGTACATAAAGGATTGGGACTTACACCATAAGGGTGGCCCATGATCGATTGAGAAATTCGAGAAAGAACGAATTTGATTTTATCGTTTAAATCGGATCGATCATGGCAAAAAGATGCAAGTTTTGATGAAAAAAGTTTTGAAAAATGATTTGAAAATGTTTTGAAATGTGAGGTTCATTTATGAAAAGTTTTGAAAAAAAATCGGAAGTCGAAAACTTGAAAAATTCACCTTTTAAGGAGGTTTGAAAAAGTGTTCAGAACGTTGTTTTCGGCTCGATTAAAATTTAATCAGATGAAAGTTTTTTCTGAAAATTTTTGCACTATCATAAAATAGATGTATTTATTGACAAGTGTTTAAAAAATCATCTCAAAATGAGAAGTTTTGATTGGTCAAAAAAAATTGTGAAAGTTTTGTAAAAAAACATGAAAAATTGGAAAAGCATGGAAAAGAAATGGTCTTGAGAGGGATTGAACCCATGACCAAAGGGTGGGACACATGTCAGAGAAGACTAAGAGCAAAGAGATTACCACTGAGCCAAACGCGCTGGGGTGTTAGTGGACTAGAACACGTGTTAGAAAAAGATTGGAAAATTCAAATATTTAAACTCAAGAACACGCGCGAACTGTGTTCTTCGTGTTTTGATTCCCAGATTCTTCAACTCATGCTACAATCTTCGTTTCTCCATGAAATTGAATGAAATAAAACCAAACTTGCTCGATTTTGAACAACGAACATGATGGTGCTTGTTAATTTCATTTATATTCAGTCTAACTCAATTGGATTTCTGGAAAATGCTAAGAACCCTAAAACTGATTTTTCAAATTAAATGATGTATGTTTGATGATTCTTGGATTTTTTTTAGGGTTATTGATCGTGTTAGGTGCAGAAAGAGATTGACCAAGAGCTTTTTCAAAAAGAATCAAAGAATTATGAGAATGGATTTCGTGTTCTTACCTGTGAAAGTGAGAATCGAATTCGATCTTAGAGCGTTTCCAGAACGGATTTCTTGATCATTTGAGCTTCATCGGCATGTATGGAAGCTGTGTGAATGATTTGCTTGCTTTGAGCTTGCTCCAATCTTTCCAACCAAGTCAACCTACACAGACTGAAAAATGGAGCTCGATTTTGATGTTAATCGTGTTACATGTTGTTGTTTATGGTCTGGATCATATACATGATGTATAGTGATGCTGTTTGAGTGATTAGATCACAAGTTAATTCAGCCTAGCTTCAAATTCGAATTCCATGGCAGTTTTGAAAGTTTGGAAAAATGGAAAGTGAAAACTGGTTTTGGCTTGATTTCAGTTTGATTTTAAGTTACAAACAAGTTTGATAATGGTATTGAAACATGTTAGACACCAAATTTTAACATGTTTTCAACTGTTTTTCAAAAATGCAATAATTCTCCAATTTGCACTATGTTGCTTAATTTTCAAGAAAGAAGAATGAAAGCATGGATTTGTGATGCTTTGGTGTGGATTGAGCTTGAATTTGTGAGCTATTTATAGGCAATAGAATTCTGAAATGTTAGGCAACAAGTACAAGCCTTTGGTGATTCAAAGATAGCTTAAGGGGTAAGAAAGACTTTTGCCAAAAAAGGAAACTTCCTTTTTTCACCATGTGCTTATTTTTACAATTTGATCCAATCCTCTCAATTATTACCTCTAACTGATATTTATCAGTTCAATCATCCATTTGGCAAGGTTAGATTGCTTCTAGATGAAGAAAGCACAAAAATGACCTATAATTGAAGTTTTGGATTTTGAAAATCAAGTTTCATGGAGCCTTATGTTTCAATTTCAAAAGTATGGCTAGACTCCATGGATTTGAGAGTTATTGGACATTTTGGAAAGATTTTTTCACAAGCTACAACTTTCATGTTTTGAGTTTTTTCCAATTCAAAATAGAACTAGGTGAAAAAATGGCATGAAGTTTGAAAAAAATAAGAAATTTCAACACTTAGAAAATTTTCTAAGTATGAAAACTTTTGACTTTTTGTTGACTTTTCCAAATTCTTGATTTTTAATGATCATGATGGATCATTTGAAGTATTTTGATGTTGGAAAAAGTTTTGTTTTGAAAAATTTGATCAAAAGTCAAAGTTTGACTTTTCTGTGTAGATGAAAATTCATCAGATGTTTCAGAAATTGACTGATGAAATCTGTGAACTTCTGTGATGTTTTGAATCCAGAAATTAGGTCAAGATGTTGTATCTAAGATATAATGACCAATCTCTATCCAAAAAAGTCATTTCTTGCTCAAAAAGTCAGAGAAAACTCATGCCCGATCAAAACCCTAATTGGTCGATCCTTGATTGATCTGTGAGAGAAAATGGATATCTGATGATCAGAGGTTGATGATTTGATCAAGATAGATCAAATGAGGTGAGAAAAAACTCAAACCCTAATTGATTGCCTCTTGAATCAGATGAAAATCTGATGAAACCCTAATTTCGACCTGTGAATGTTATACCCGATTAATGCTATCTGAATTGTTAGTTATGCAATGATGCAAATGTAAGGTGGTATATTAGGTCAAAAATTGGGGTATGACAAGATTAAAAATATTCCAACTATAAATTTTAAAAAACTTTTCATCAATGAAGAATTTGTAGACTTAGTTGTAGGTTTCAATCAATTAGTTTCATAAATATTTACCTCAATTTTTTTGTAATAATATGTTACATACTTTTATGTGGTCACTATGGTGTGTATTTTTTTCATTGTTTAATAAATAAAATAAAAATTTAAATTAACTTTTTGAGTACAAATTAGAATTGACTAGTTAAACTTATATGAATTTTGGATTTTTGTTGAAAAAAAAAAAGAAAAACTTTTGAAACTAAGAACAGAAGAAGAAGTGACCACACAAATTGCTGGAGCTATCAAAGAAGATGTTGATATATATTGTTGTGAAAATCGGACATGTATTTCCGATTTTATATCGGAAGTGTATGTTTAAAAAAACTGAAAAATAATGAATTAGTGCGCATCGGAAATATATTTTTGGTTTTCAGAAATATTTTGAGAATTTCAGTAATGTATAAGAAACATATGAGATGAATTAAGAAAACCTCTTGTTTATATTGCAGAGATTATTACAAGTATAATTGAGTATGACACATGTTCTAGAGATTATTAGGGATAGAAATAATACTGTAGAGATTATATGTGATCTGTAACACTTGAATTATAATTCATCAGATAAAAATAAAAGAAATTGTAATTGCTCTATTGTCATAGAGGTAGGAATTATTGGTCGAACAACACTAATAAAGACCGATTGTGTATTAGATTAATTTATAAATTTCCTGATTTTTTTTAAAGTTTAACCTTTAACATATTTAAATTTATTATTATTGTTAGAATATGAATAATTCATGTTCGAATTAGTGTGTGTCGAAATATGTTGTAATGCTGGGTACTATTTGATTCGATTGCCTAAGAGTGTTGGTCGAACAGTTAGGTTGTCGAAGTGTTACTCTTAAGTATGCTAAAGTCGAATTCTTTGGGCTTTAGATGTTTTGGGCTTTAGTTTAGTTTACACTATTGGGCCTAAGAAATGTGTCTATATAAGGAGCATTTCTTTGTAAACAAACTAGAACGATTATTCTCAATACACTTTCATTTTTCAGCATCACATTCATTCTCTTCTCAATTCCCTTAATCTTCTTCTTCTTCATCATCACAAATCTATTCTTTCATCTTCTGTTCCAACAAATTGGTATCAAGGAGCTCGATTGCGATTTAGATAGAATCTAATGGCAAACGGAACAACAACGTCGACATAGATTCCAACAAATCTACCAGTTTTCATAGGAGAAAACTATCAATGATGGGTTGCACAGATGAAGGTCACTTTTAGATTTCAAGATGTTGTTGAAATCTTGAATGATGGTGTATCAGAGCTGGAAGCAAATGCGACGGAAGCCCAGAAAGTTGCGCACAAAGATCAGAGGAAGAAAGATTGTAAGGCATTATTCTTGATTCATCAGTGTGTAAATTTTGATGTATTTGAGAAGATAATCGAAGAAGAGTCAGCAAAAGAATCTTGAGACAAGTTAAAGAACTTGTATGGATGAGGAGAAAAATTGAAGAAGGTGAAGTTGCAGACGCTGAGGAAGCAATACGAGATGATGCACATGAAGGATGATGAATTGATTTCTGTATACCTCTCAAAGATTGTGACGCTGACGAACCAAATGAAGGCATGTGGAGAAACCATCACAGACCTGCAGAAAATAGAAAAGGTATTGAGATCTTTAACAGCAGATTTCGACTATATTGTTGTGACAATTGAAGAGGCAAAAACTTTATCTGAGATGAAGTTAGAAGAACTTCAAGCTTCATTGGAGGCTCGTGAGATGATATTGAAGCAAAGAAACTCAAAAAGAGAGAAGGTGGTTGAACAAGCATTGCAATCAAGATTCCGTAAGAAAGCTGAAAAATCGAAGTTTCAAAAGTATATTGCAGATGATGAGAAGTCAAGCAAGAATGTTGATTTGAGAAAAGGTGTTAGCAACAAGTATTTTAGGAAGAAAGTTGACAGGAAAGATAAGCAATGCTAAAATTGTCAAGGTTTTGGTCACTAGGCTTGAGACTGTCGAAGGAGGAAAGTAGAAAGGGCGAAAGAAATTAATGAAGCTCAATATGCACGTGCAGGAGACAGTGATTCAAATGATGTGCTGATGATGGTTAACTATCAGTCAAACTCTGAGAAAACCAACATGTGGTATATGGATTCAGGATGTAGCAATCATATGACTGGAAACAAAAATTGGTTCACCAAGTTAGATGAGTCAGTAAAAAGGATGATAAAGTTTGCTGATGGAAGACACATCAATTCTGGAGGCAAAGGAGATATCTCGATTGTTAGAAAGGATGGTGAAATAGCTACTATCACTGAGGTATTGTATGTACCCTCTATGACAAGTAAGTTGATAAGTGTAGGTCAATTACTTGCAAAAGGATTCAAGATAAAGCTTGAAAGGAATGAGATGAAAGTCTATAGGGATGATGGGAGGCTAATCATGAAAGCACCATTGGCAGAAAATAAGACGTTCAAAGTCGAACTCATCACATCAGATCACAAGTGTCTTGCTTCGACGACAGAAGAAGACAAGAACTGGCTATGGCACCACAGGTATGGACATCTAAACTTTAGAAGTTTATGCATGCTCAATCAGAAGAAGATGGTAGTTGGTTTTCCTTATGTGAAAGAACCAAAGCAAGTATGTGAGGAATGCTGTAAAGCTAATCAGGCAAGAAAGACATTCAAACATGACTTGCCTATGAAATCCAAGCGCAAGTTCAAGCTAGTTCACTCTGATGTGTGTGGACCATTTAAAGTGAAGTCAAATGGAGGCAACAGGTATTTCCTTACGTTTGTTGATGAATTCACCAGACATAAATGGATTTACATCATTGAAAATAAAAGTGAGGTATTCACGCAGTTTAAGAAGTTCAAATTGCATGTTGAAAGGAAAAGTGGCTGCAAACTGAAGAAGTTAAGAACTGATGGTGGTGGTGAATACATGTCTATTGAATTTTCCAAATTCTGTAATGGGGAAGGTATAGAGCATGAGGTTATTGCACCCTATACACCTCAACACAATGGCATAGTTGAAAGGAAAAACAGAAGTATACTGAACATGACAAGAAGTATGTTGAAAGCTAAAGATATGCCTAAGAGATTTTGGGCTGAAGCAGCTTCGACAGCAGTATACATTCTGAACAGGTGTCCAACGAAAAGGATAGTTGGAAAAACACCTCATGAGGCTTGGACTGGATCAAAGCCAAGTGTAAGTCACTTCAGAGTTTTTGGATCAATGTGTTTCAGGCATGTACCTGAACAATTGAGAAGAAAACTGGATGATCGAAGTGAAGTTGTGGTTCTCATAGGTTATCATTCGACTAGTGCGTACAAGTTGTATTCGCCAATCGAAGATAAAATAGTGATTAGCAGAGATATTCGAGTCGACGAAAGCAAAGGTTGGGATTGGAGTCGATGTTCAACACAAGAATCAGACACTATTATAAATGTGTTCGAAGAAAATCCACAAGATGAGCCCTCGAATAGTCGAAGTGAACAAGGGAACGCTTCGACTAGCCGAAATGAAGAACCACCTGAACAAAGTGAAAGGAGGTCGACAAGAACAAGAACTGAATCAACAAGACTAGCTGGGTATGAAAGATTTCCAGATCAAGCAAATGATGATGATGGTGATTTAGTTAAAGAAGTCATGATGATGGTTGAAGCGGAACCAATCGATTTAAATGAAGCAATGGGTAATTCGAATTGGTGTGAAGCCGTGAAAGAAGAACTCAGAGCCATTGAGAAAAACAAGACTTGGGAGCTTGTCGAAAGAAAGAATAATAAGCCAATCGATGTAAAATGGATATACAAGGTGAAACGAAGGCCAAATGGAGAAATTGCTAAGTACAAAGCAAGGCTGGTGGCTAGAGGTTTTCTACAGAAGCCAGGAATAGAGTTCGACGAAGTATATGCACTGGTTACTAGGTTGGAAACAATTCGAGTAGTTGTTTCGACAACAGCATACAGGGGATGGAAGATGCATCAGCTGGATGTAAAGTTAGCATTCCTGAATGGACCATTTGAAGAAGAAGTCTATGTGACTCAACCACCAAGATTCGACGTCAAAGGACAAGAGTCAAAAGTGTACAGATTACAGAAGGCTCTTTATGGTTTGAAATAAGCTCCTCTAGCTTGGAATAAGAGAATAGACAGCTTCCTGATCAAAGCAGGCTTCACAAAATGTGTCTCTGAACATGGAGTGTATGCAAAAGATGTCGACAATGTCAGTAGAATCATTTTATGCCTCTATGTAGATGACTTACTTATTACTGGAGATAACGAAGCTGAGATAGTAAAGGTCAAGTCGAAGTTAATGCAAGAATTCGAAATGTCTGATTTAGGGAATCTCTCATATTTCCTAGGGATGGAATTCAAAAATACTGAAGAAGAAGTATTCTTGCATCAGACTAAGTATGCTCAAGATATTCTGAAAAGATTCAACATGAGCAACTGTAACGAAGCTGCCACTCCGTTAGAGACAGGAGAAAAGCTGAAGAAAGAAACGAATGATGAGTTTGTAAATTCGACGTTGTACAAACAAATCATTGGATCCTTGAGATATCTTTGCAATACAAGACCAGATATCTGCCATAGTGTGGGACTGCTGAGCAGATTTATGGAGAGCCTCAAAAGTGTCATCTCAATGCAGTAAAGAGGGTGCTGAGATACATAAAGGGAATTGTTGACCATGGTGTGTTGTTGCCAAAGAAGTCGAAGTCAAAGAACAACACAAGCATTGAAGTTCATGGATATACTGATTCAGATTTCAGTGGAGATCAAGACGAAAAGAAAAGCACTGCAAGCTACATTTTTATGATCGAAGGGGCACCAATCTCTTGAAGCTCGAAGAAACAAAGCATTGTGGATTTGTCATCGTGCGAAGCAGAATATGTAGCTGCATCATATGCAGCATGTCAAGCAGCATGGATCGAGATGTTACTTGAAGAACTCAAGATAATGGAGCCTAAGAATATAAAGATATTTGTCGACAACAAATCAGCAATCAACCTGGCGAATCATCCAGTGTGTCATGGTCGAAGTAAACACATTGAAAGAAGGTATCATTTTCTGAAAAATCAAGTCAACAAAGGGAAGATCGAAATAAAGTACTGCAAGACTAAAGTTCAACTAGCTGACATATTCACCAAACCTCTGGAGAAAGTCAACTTCGAAGAGCTGAAAGGGAGCATCGGGATGAGAAGTCTCGAGAACATGAATAATTCATGTTCGAATTAGTGTGTATCGAAATAGGTTGTAATGTTGTGTACTATTTGATTCGATTGCCTAAGAGTGTTGGTCGAACAGTTAGGCTGTCAAAGTGTTACTCTTAAGTATGCTAGAGTCGAATTCTTTGGGCTTTAAATGTTTTGGGCCTTAACTTAGTTTACACTATTGGGCCTAAGTAATGTGTCTATATAAGGAGAATTTCTTTGTAAACAAGCTAGAACGATTATTCTCAATACACTTTTATTTTTCAGCATCACATTCATTCTCTTCTCAATTCCCTTAATCTTCTTCTTCTTCATCATCACAAATCTATTCTTTCATCTTCTGTTCCAACAAATTGGTATCAAGGAGCTCGATTGCGATTTAGATAGAATCTAATGGCAAACGGAACAACAACGTCGACATAGATTCCAACAAATCTACCAGTTTTCATAGGAGAAAACTATCAATGATGGGTTGCACAGATGAAGGTCACTTTTAGATTTCAAGATGTTGTTGAAATCTTGAATGATGGTGTATCAGAGCTGGAAGCAAATGCGACGGAAGCCCAGAAAGTTGCGCACAAAGATCAGAGGAAGAAAGATTGTAAGGCATTATTCTTGATTCATCAGTGTGTAAATTTTGATGTATTTGAGAAGATAATCGAAGAAGAGTCAGCAAAAGAATCTTGAGACAAGTTAAAGAACTTGTATGGATGAGGAGAAAAATTGAAGAAGGTGAAGTTGCAGACGCTGAGGAAGCAATACGAGATGATGCACATGAAGGATGATGAATTGATTTCTGTATACCTCTCAAAGATTGTGACGCTGACGAACCAAATGAAGGCATGTGGAGAAACCATCACAGACCTGCAGAAAATAGAAAAGGTATTGAGATCTTTAACAGCAGATTTCGACTATATTGTTGTGACAATTGAAGAGGCAAAAACTTTATCTGAGATGAAGTTAGAAGAACTTCAAGCTTCATTGGAGGCTCGTGAGATGATATTGAAGCAAAGAAACTCAAAAAGAGAGAAGGTGGTTGAACAAGCATTGCAATCAAGATTCCGTAAGAAAGCTGAAAAATCGAAGTTTCAAAAGTATATTGCAGATGATGAGAAGTCAAGCAAGAATGTTGATTTGAGAAAAGGTGTTAGCAACAAGTATTTTAGGAAGAAAGTTGACTGGAAAGATAAGCAATGCTAAAATTGTCAAGGTTTTGGTCACTAGGCTTGAGACTGTCGAAGGAGGAAAGTAGAAAGGGCGAAAGAAATTAATGAAGCTCAATATGCACGTGCACGAGACAGTGATTCAAATGATGTGCTGATGATGGTTAACTATCAGCCAAACTCTGAGAAAACCAACATGTGGTATATGGATTCAGGATGTAGCAATCATATGACTGGAAACAAAAATTGGTTCACCAAGTTAGATGAGTCAGTGAAAAGGATGATAAAGTTTGCTGATGGAAGACACATCAATTCTGGAGGCAAAGGAGATATCTCGATTGTTAGAAAGGATGGTGAAATAGCTACTATCACTGAGGTATTGTATGTACCCTCTATGACAAGTAAGTTGATAAGTGTAGGTCAATTACTTGCAAAAGGATTCAAGATAAAGCTTGAAAGGAATGAGATGAAAGTCTATAGGGATGATGGGAGGCTAATCATGAAAGCACCATTGGCAGAAAATAAGACGTTCAAAGTCGAACTCATCACATCAGATCACAAGTGTCTTGCTTCGACGACAGAAGAAGACAAGAACTGGCTATGGCACCACAGGTATGGACATCTAAACTTTAGAAGTTTATGCATGCTCAATCAGAAGAAGATGGTAGTTGGTTTTCCTTATGTGAAAGAACCAAAGCAAGTATGTGAGGAATGCTGTAAAGCTAATCAGGCAAGAAAGACATTCAAACATGACTTGCCTATGAAATCCAAGCGCAAGTTCAAGCTAGTTCACTCTGATGTGTGTGGACCATTTAAAGTGAAGTCAAATGGAGGCAACAGGTATTTCCTTACGTTTGTTGATGAATTCACCAGACATAAATGGATTTACATCATTGAAAATAAAAGTGAGGTATTCACGCAGTTTAAGAAGTTCAAATTGCATGTTGAAAGGAAAAGTGGCTGCAAACTGAAGAAGTTAAGAACTGATGGTGGTGGTGAATACATGTCTATTGAATTTTCCAAATTCTGTAATGGGGAAGGTATAGAGCATGAGGTTATTGCACCCTATACACCTCAACACAATGGCATAGTTGAAAGGAAAAACAGAAGTATACTGAACATGACAAGAAGTATGTTGAAAGCTAAAGATATGCCTAAGAGATTTTGGGCTGAAGCAGCTTCGACAGTAGTATACATTCTAAACAGGTGTCCAACAAAGAGGATAGTTGGAAAAACACCTCATGAGGCTTGGACAGGATCGAAGCCAAGTGTGAGTCATTTTAGAGTTTTTGGATCAATGTGCTTCAGGCATGTACCTGAACAATTGAGAAGAAAACTGGATGATCGAAGTGAAGTTGTGGTTCTCATAGGTTATCATTCGACTAGTGCGTACAAGTTGTATTCGCCAATCGAAGATAAAATAGTGATTAGCAGAGATATTCGAGTCGACGAAAGCAAAGGTTGGGATTGGAGTCGATGTTCAACACAAGAATCAGACACTATTATAAATGTGTTCGAAGAAAATCCACAAGATGAGCCCTCGAATAGTCGAAGTGAACAAGGGAACGCTTCGACTAGCCGAAATGAAGAACCACCTGAACAAAGTGAAAGGAGGTCGACAAGAACAAGAACTGAATCAACAAGACTAGCTGGGTATGAAAGATTTCCAGATCAAGCAAATGATGATGATGGTGATTTAGTTAAAGAAGTCATGATGATGGTTGAAGCGGAACCAATCGATTTAAATGAAGCAATGGGTAATTCGGAATTGGTGTGAAGCCGTGAAAGAAGAACTCAGAGCCATTGAGAAAAACAAGACTTGGGAGCTTGTCGAAAGAAAGAATAATAAGCCAATCGATGTAAAATGGATATACAAGGTGAAACGAAGGCCAAATGGAGAAATTGCTAAGTACAAAGCAAGGCTGGTGGCTAGAGGTTTTCTACAGAAGCCAGGAATAGAGTTCGACGAAGTATATGCACTGGTTACTAGGTTGGAAACAATTCGAGTAGTTGTTTCGACAACAGCATACAGGGGATGGAAGATGCATCAGCTGGATGTAAAGTTAGCATTCCTGAATGGACCATTTGAAGAAGAAGTCTATGTGACTCAACCACCAAGATTCGACGTCAAAGGACAAGAGTCAAAAGTGTACAGATTACAGAAGGCTCTTTATGGTTTGAAATAAGCTCCTCTAGCTTGGAATAAGAGAATAGACAGCTTCCTGATCAAAGCAGGCTTCACAAAATGTGTCTCTGAACATGGAGTGTATGCAAAAGATGTCGACAATGTCAGTAGAATCATTTTATGCCTCTATGTAGATGACTTACTTATTACTGGAGATAACGAAGCTGAGATAGTAAAGGTCAAGTCGAAGTTAATGCAAGAATTCGAAATGTCTGATTTAGGGAATCTCTCATATTTCCTAGGGATGGAATTCAAAAATACTGAAGAAGAAGTATTCTTGCATCAGACTAAGTATGCTCAAGATATTCTGAAAAGATTCAACATGAGCAACTGTAACGAAGCTGCCACTCCGTTAGAGACAGGAGAAAAGCTGAAGAAAGAAACGAATGATGAGTTTGTAAATTCGACGTTGTACAAACAAATCATTGGATCCTTGAGATATCTTTGCAATACAAGACCAGATATCTGCCATAGTGTGGGACTGCTGAGCAGATTTATGGAGAGCCTCAAAAGTGTCATCTCAATGCAGTAAAGAGGGTGCTGAGATACATAAAGGGAATTGTTGACCATGGTGTGTTGTTGCCAAAGAAGTCGAAGTCAAAGAACAACACAAGCATTGAAGTTCATGGATATACTGATTCAGATTTCAGTGGAGATCAAGACGAAAAGAAAAGCACTGCAAGCTACATTTTTATGATCGAAGGGGCACCAATCTCTTGAAGCTCGAAGAAACAAAGCATTGTGGATTTGTCATCGTGCGAAGCAGAATATGTAGCTGCATCATATGCAGCATGTCAAGCAGCATGGATCGAGATGTTACTTGAAGAACTCAAGATAATGGAGCCTAAGAATATAAAGATATTTGTCGACAACAAATCAGCAATCAACCTGGCGAATCATCCAGTGTGTCATGGTCGAAGTAAACACATTGAAAGAAGGTATCATTTTCTGAAAAATCAAGTCAACAAAGGGAAGATCGAAATAAAGTACTGCAAGACTAAAGTTCAACTAGCTGACATATTCACCAAACCTCTGGAGAAAGTCAACTTCGAAGAGCTGAAAGGGAGCATCGGGATGAGAAGTCTCGAGAACATGAATAATTCATGTTCGAATTAGTGTGTATCGAAATAGGTTGTAATGTTGTGTACTATTTGATTCGATTGCCTAAGAGTGTTGGTCGAACAGTTAGGCTGTCAAAGTGTTACTCTTAAGTATGCTAGAGTCGAATTCTTTGGGCTTTAAATGTTTTGGGCCTTAACTTAGTTTACACTATTGGGCCTAAGTAATGTGTCTATATAAGGAGAATTTCTTTGTAAACAAGCTAGAACGATTATTCTCAATACACTTTTATTTTTCAGCATCACATTCATTCTCTTCTCAATTCCCTTAATCTTCTTCTTCTTCATCATCACAAATCTATTCTTTCATCTTCTGTTCCAACAAATTGGTATCAAGGAGCTCGATTGCGATTTAGATAGAATCTAATGGCAAACGGAACAACAACGTCGACATAGATTCCAACAAATCTACCAGTTTTCATAGGAGAAAACTATCAATGATGGGTTGCACAGATGAAGGTCACTTTTAGATTTCAAGATGTTGTTGAAATCTTGAATGATGGTGTATCAGAGCTGGAAGCAAATGCGACGGAAGCCCAGAAAGTTGCGCACAAAGATCAGAGGAAGAAAGATTGTAAGGCATTATTCTTGATTCATCAGTGTGTAAATTTTGATGTATTTGAGAAGATAATCGAAGAAGAGTCAGCAAAAGAATCTTGAGACAAGTTAAAGAACTTGTATGGATGAGGAGAAAAATTGAAGAAGGTGAAGTTGCAGACGCTGAGGAAGCAATACGAGATGATGCACATGAAGGATGATGAATTGATTTCTGTATACCTCTCAAAGATTGTGACGCTGACGAACCAAATGAAGGCATGTGGAGAAACCATCACAGACCTGCAGAAAATAGAAAAGGTATTGAGATCTTTAACAGCAGATTTCGACTATATTGTTGTGACAATTGAAGAGGCAAAAACTTTATCTGAGATGAAGTTAGAAGAACTTCAAGCTTCATTGGAGGCTCGTGAGATGATATTGAAGCAAAGAAACTCAAAAAGAGAGAAGGTGGTTGAACAAGCATTGCAATCAAGATTCCGTAAGAAAGCTGAAAAATCGAAGTTTCAAAAGTATATTGCAGATGATGAGAAGTCAAGCAAGAATGTTGATTTGAGAAAAGGTGTTAGCAACAAGTATTTTAGGAAGAAAGTTGACAGGAAAGATAAGCAATGCTAAAATTGTCAAGGTTTTGGTCACTAGGCTTGAGACTGTCGAAGGAGGAAAGTAGAAAGGGCGAAAGAAATTAATGAAGCTCAATATGCACGTGCAGGAGACAGTGATTCAAATGATGTGCTGATGATGGTTAACTATCAGTCAAACTCTGAGAAAACCAACATGTGGTATATGGATTCAGGATGTAGCAATCATATGACTGGAAACAAAAATTGGTTCACCAAGTTAGATGAGTCAGTAAAAAGGATGATAAAGTTTGCTGATGGAAGACACATCAATTCTGGAGGCAAAGGAGATATCTCGATTGTTAGAAAGGATGGTGAAATAGCTACTATCACTGAGGTATTGTATGTACCCTCTATGACAAGTAAGTTGATAAGTGTAGGTCAATTACTTGCAAAAGGATTCAAGATAAAGCTTGAAAGGAATGAGATGAAAGTCTATAGGGATGATGGGAGGCTAATCATGAAAGCACCATTGGCAGAAAATAAGACGTTCAAAGTCGAACTCATCACATCAGATCACAAGTGTCTTGCTTCGACGACAGAAGAAGACAAGAACTGGCTATGGCACCACAGGTATGGACATCTAAACTTTAGAAGTTTATGCATGCTCAATCAGAAGAAGATGGTAGTTGGTTTTCCTTATGTGAAAGAACCAAAGCAAGTATGTGAGGAATGCTGTAAAGCTAATCAGGCAAGAAAGACATTCAAACATGACTTGCCTATGAAATCCAAGCGCAAGTTCAAGCTAGTTCACTCTGATGTGTGTGGACCATTTAAAGTGAAGTCAAATGGAGGCAACAGGTATTTCCTTACGTTTGTTGATGAATTCACCAGACATATATGGATTTACATCATTGAAAAGAAAAGTGAAGTATTCACACAGTTCAAGAAGTTCAAATTGCACGCTGAAAAGCAAAGTGGCTGCAAATTGAAGAAGTTAAGAACTGATGGTGGTGGTGAATACACGTCTGTTGAATTTGCCAAATTCTATAATGGGGAAGGTATATAGCATGAGGTTATTGCACCCTATACACCTCAACACAATGGCATAGTTGAAAGGAAAAACAGAAGTATACTGAACATGACAAGAAGTATGTTGAAAGCTAAAGATATGCCTAAGAGATTTTGGGCTGAAGCAGCTTCGACAGCAGTATACATTCTGAACAGGTGTCCAACAAAGAGGATAGTTGGAAAAACACCTCATAAGGCTTGGACAGGATCGAAGCCAAGTGTGAGTCATTTTAGAGTTTTTGGATCAATGTGCTTAAGGCATGTACCTGAACAATTGAGAAGAAAATTGGATGATCGAAGTGAAGTTGTGGTTCTCATAGGTTATCATTCGACTAGTGCGTACAAGTTGTATTCGCCAATCGAAGATAAAATAGTGATTAGCAGAGATATTCGAGTCGACGAAAGCAAAGGTTGGGATTGGAGTCGATGTTCAACACAAGAATCAGACACTATTATAAATGTGTTCGAAGAAAATCCACAAGATGAGCCCTCGAATAGTCGAAGTGAACAAGGGAACGCTTCGACTAGCCGAAATGAAGAACCACCTGAACAAAGTGAAAGGAGGTCGACAAGAACAAGAACTGAATCAACAAGACTAGCTGGGTATGAAAGATTTCCAGATCAAGCAAATGATGATGATGGTGATTTAGTTAAAGAAGTCATGATGATGGTTGAAGCGGAACCAATCGATTTAAATGAAGCAATGGGTAATTCGAATTGGTGTGAAGCCGTGAAAGAAGAACTCAGAGCCATTGAGAAAAACAAGACTTGGGAGCTTGTCGAAAGAAAGAATAATAAGCCAATCGATGTAAAATGGATATACAAGGTGAAACGAAGGCCAAATGGAGAAATTGCTAAGTACAAAGCAAGGCTGGTGGCTAGAGGTTTTCTACAGAAGCCAGGAATAGAGTTCGACGAAGTATATGCACTGGTTACTAGGTTGGAAACAATTCGAGTAGTTGTTTCGACAACAGCATACAGGGGATGGAAGATGCATCAGCTGGATGTAAAGTTAGCATTCCTGAATGGACCATTTGAAGAAGAAGTCTATGTGACTCAACCACCAAGATTCGACGTCAAAGGACAAGAGTCAAAAGTGTACAGATTACAGAAGGCTCTTTATGGTTTGAAATAAGCTCCTCTAGCTTGGAATAAGAGAATAGACAGCTTCCTGATCAAAGCAGGCTTCACAAAATGTGTCTCTGAACATGGAGTGTATGCAAAAGATGTCGACAATGTCAGTAGAATCATTTTATGCCTCTATGTAGATGACTTACTTATTACTGGAGATAACGAAGCTGAGATAGTAAAGGTCAAGTCGAAGTTAATGCAAGAATTCGAAATGTCTGATTTAGGGAATCTCTCATATTTCCTAGGGATGGAATTCAAAAATACTGAAGAAGAAGTATTCTTGCATCAGACTAAGTATGCTCAAGATATTCTGAAAAGATTCAACATGAGCAACTGTAACGAAGCTGCCACTCCGTTAGAGACAGGAGAAAAGCTGAAGAAAGAAACGAATGATGAGTTTGTAAATTCGACGTTGTACAAACAAATCATTGGATCCTTGAGATATCTTTGCAATACAAGACCAGATATCTGCCATAGTGTGGGACTGCTGAGCAGATTTATGGAGAGCCTCAAAAGTGTCATCTCAATGCAGTAAAGAGGGTGCTGAGATACATAAAGGGAATTGTTGACCATGGTGTGTTGTTGCCAAAGAAGTCGAAGTCAAAGAACAACACAAGCATTGAAGTTCATGGATATACTGATTCAGATTTCAGTGGAGATCAAGACGAAAAGAAAAGCACTGCAAGCTACATTTTTATGATCGAAGGGGCACCAATCTCTTGAAGCTCGAAGAAACAAAGCATTGTGGATTTGTCATCGTGCGAAGCAGAATATGTAGCTGCATCATATGCAGCATGTCAAGCAGCATGGATCGAGATGTTACTTGAAGAACTCAAGATAATGGAGCCTAAGAATATAAAGATATTTGTCGACAACAAATCAGCAATCAACCTGGCGAATCATCCAGTGTGTCATGGTCGAAGTAAACACATTGAAAGAAGGTATCATTTTCTGAAAAATCAAGTCAACAAAGGGAAGATCGAAATAAAGTACTGCAAGACTAAAGTTCAACTAGCTGACATATTCACCAAACCTCTGGAGAAAGTCAACTTCGAAGAGCTGAAAGGGAGCATCGGGATGAGAAGTCTCGAGAACATGAATAATTCATGTTCGAATTAGTGTGTATCGAAATAGGTTGTAATGTTGTGTACTATTTGATTCGATTGCCTAAGAGTGTTGGTCGAACAGTTAGGCTGTCAAAGTGTTACTCTTAAGTATGCTAGAGTCGAATTCTTTGGGCTTTAAATGTTTTGGGCCTTAACTTAGTTTACACTATTGGGCCTAAGTAATGTGTCTATATAAGGAGAATTTCTTTGTAAACAAGCTAGAACGATTATTCTCAATACACTTTTATTTTTCAGCATCACATTCATTCTCTTCTCAATTCCCTTAATCTTCTTCTTCTTCATCACAAATCTATTCTTTCATCTTCTGTTCCAACAATTATTAAGTAAAGTTAAAATAATATATATAGTAAATCATTATAGATTAATCTCAAACTTTATAGGTATGATCTATATGCTGGTATGTTTCAATCCAACGGTTGATTTTAAAAAATATTAATCCGAAGTGACGTTTTTGACGTTTTAGGAAATTTTAATATATATATATATATATATATATATATATATATATATATATATATATATATATATATATATATATATATATATATATATATATATATATAAAATTTCCTAAAATGTCGTGTGAATTATTAAAATAAACCTAAATCTGATAGACATGCACATACACTCACTAACTTGTTAGTCTATTTAAATATATTTCAGACTATTTATATAAATATATTTGTACATATTAGGTTCTTAAGTAGGCTATGAGACCATACTAAATAAAAAAGGTCAGACTTTCATCTAAAACTAGGTACTCCGTATATGATAAGCTATAAGTCAATGAGATCAACTGGAGGAAATTAAAAAAATTGTTGTATTTTTATGGTATAATATTAAATAATAAATTTATTTTTATCATTGGTTTTCATTATAAAGTTTATATATAAATTTAATATATTTTAATGTTATCTTAACTTTTTCACATATATTAAAATTGTAATATAAATTTGTATTAATATATTTATTTTTATCAAATAAAAATTAATTTAATAATATAATAATATGATAAGATAAATAAACCACAATTTTTTAATAAAATATATTTTTATGTCATTTTATATTTATCAATTAATGTAACAGCTAATTTACCAAACACTCAAATTAACTTATCAATTATCGAGCATAAACTATAAACTACTGGTTGTTATTAGCTACTAACTACTATCTACTGACTATCAATTAATTTCATCAAAGAGAGTCTTAATTTAAATATTGGAAAGCGTAACTTGATTCAACCAATTTCCAACCTAATTTTTTTGTGGAAAAATAAGATATATTAAACCAAAAAAACAATCCAAGATCAGCTTCATAAAGATCTAGGCATCAAAGCAACCAAAATACTAGAACAAAGACCAAAAATACAACAAACTCATATAACTACTCCCATCGATTCAAGCAAGTCATGGTTACGCATCTTTCCCATGTAGACTCACCTTATCTTTGATATCTTCACTTCTAAGGTCTTCTTTCTTATTGTTTTGGAAAATCATGAGATATTTGTTAGTCCAAACGCTGGAAATGGACTCAGCAGCAATATTCTTTATCTGATTAAAAATTAGAACTTCCCTTTGATCATTTTAATAAGTCACTCTAAATCCACACATATGTTTTGCAGAGTCACACTCAAAGCAAAGATGCTTGATATTTTCCAACAAGCCACAATACACACATACCACAATGTATGATATTCACATATTATCTTAGAACATCATTCAATCCGATAAATTCATAACACACTGATTTTGTTAATAAAATGGTACATAATTGTTTCAGTAAATATTTATATATCACAATAGTATTTCAACAAATTAAAATCAGTGCAAATATTTTAAAATTTTTGACAGTTAATAAAATGTAATGTTGTGTCATTTTGATGCACTATTTTTATAAAAAAAATTGAAACAATTCTGAAATATATTTGACCAAATTAAAATCTAATTTTAAAAACCATTTGATCACCATGTGCATAGGATTATGAATTTTTCAACATAAAAGATCATTAGGCATCAAAAATATTGCAAATAATAATTCAATCATTCACGACGATAAATATATTATGGTAATAAATATATTACGATAATTAAAGGTCAAAATTTTATTTTGACAAATAAATTAAAAGTGAATCAACCAAACCAAATCAAAATTAAAATTGAAACAACTTCAATTATATATGATTAGACATGTTTTAATCATATAAAAAAAAATATTACTATGACTATATCAATATATAAACATAATTATTATGTATAAATCATATTTGAATTTAATGTCGTAATCAATACTCTGATACTATTAAAAGGATTTAAGAGAGTTTTTTTTTTTGTAGTTCTTCTGAAACTCAATCACAAATTTTATTTTTGTAGTTCTTCATAAACTTAATCAGAAATATTTCATAAATTCTTCAAGAACTTTATAACAAACTCAATATTATCCTTCAGATGTATTTAATATGTTCTTTAGGAACTATATATCAAACTCAATATTATCTTTCAGGGATATTTGATAAGTTCTTCAAGAACTATATAATATACTCATTATTATATGCTTTATAAGTTCTTCATAAACTTAAAATGCCTCGAAATGCTTTATAAGTTCTTTAGGAACTATATAATATTATTTTGCTATCCTTCAAGGATGCTTGATAAGTTCTTAAAAAACTATATAATGTTATTTTACTATTCTTTATGGATATTTGATAAGTTTTTGAGGAACTTATATAAATATTATTTTCTAATCAATATATTACAAATAGCGGATAGAAAATATATATTATTAAAAGAAGAAGAAATAATGTTACTTTGCAAGTCTTGGAGCTTCATGCTCATAACGTGTTCTAAAATAAGAAGAAAGAAGATAAAATAGAAAAGAGAAATATGAGAATAATTATGTATTATTTCATTGACTTTCTACTATGAAATTGGTTGTATTTATAAGAATAAATACAAAATAATGAATAAACTATTTATCATTAGGCTAAATTACATAATCACAAAATCAATCCCCCTGTTTTATTTTTAAACAGTTTTGGTCTCTCATCCTTATTTTAGTCCAAAATATGCTAAGGTTTAAGTTTTTTTTTGTCATTTTTATTTTTATTACTATTATTTTATATAATAAATTAATAATCAATAATTTATAAATTTAAAACATTAAATTTATTTAAAAATTTACTCGAATTTTTTAATTAAATTTGTTTTGTTTAGAATTGAAAAATTTATTCAAATAATATTTAATTAATTAAATACAAAATTAATTGTTCGGGCTTATGGCCCACCATTTCAATCCTCAAACAAATATCATTGGAAGTTTCTATGTGCAATATAAGCACTAATGAAAGATGCCGAAAGCGACTTGGGACTTAATTTTAAGGAATATTGCCCTCTTTCAAATTTGCTAAGTTATTTAGACCATTCTTTCATAAGAGTTGTTGAAAGTGTTGTTCCTGAAACAACTGCACTCTTGAAGGTGTTGTTGTTGAAAATAATTCCTTGTATCAGAAAATATTTGATTTGATTTGATTTAGGAGTGTGAAAACAGTTTATTACAGACATATTTGTTTTAGATTTAAATAGATTTGATTTAAATTTAAAATAGAATATATTTGATTTGGCTTAGGGAACAAATCAAATATATTTGATTTGGCTTAGGTAGCAAGCTAACCTAAATCTATAAATAGAGAGAGTAACCCATATTTTTTGTAATTCAATTCATTCACAGAATTTTGCAGTTGCAAAGTGAATAAGAAGTTTTCCACAGTTTGTGCGTAGAGAGTTACTTTGCAGAAAATAATTCTTTCTTCTTTTTCTTTTTCTTTAATTGTTCATTGTCATTGTGTGGTGATATCAATATTGTTCATCAAGATTGATAGAAATTCATCATAGATAATTGGTGGATTTCCAACATCTAGTATCAAGAGCTCCGGTTGATCGATTCAAGGGAAGAATAATCAAGAACGATCGTATAAGAAGAATTCACAATGGTAGTGGGCAATGGGAATGCGAAATATCTAGTAAGTCTTTCAATTCTGAAAGTAGATAACTATGAGAATTGGTGCAAGGAAATGAAGATTTTATTCCGTTGTCAAGGTCTGTGGGATCTTGTAAAGGATGGAGTAAAAGAGCTTGAAGAAGACGCTTCAAAAGAAGACAAGAAAAAACACATAAAATCGGAGAAGAAGAGTTATAAAGCTCTCTTTATATTTCATCAATGTTTGAGTCCAGACATCTTCGAAAAGGTCAATGATATTACCCTCTTTGAGGAATATTTCCCTCTTTCAAATTTGCTAAGTTATCTAGATCATTCTTCCATAAGAGTTGTTGAAAGTGTTGTTCCTGAAACAACTGCACTCTTGAAGGTGTTGTTGAAAGTAATTCCTTGTGTCAGTTAGTATTTGATTTGATTTGATTTAGGAGTGTGAAAACAGTTTATTACACACATATTTGTTTTAGATTTAGATAGATTTGATTTAAATCTAAAATAGAATATATTTGATTTGGCTTAGGTAGCAAGCTAACCTAAATCTATAAATAGAGGGAGTAACCCATATTTTTTGTAATTCAATTCTTTCACAGAATTTTGCAGTTGCAAAGTGAATAAGAAGTTTTCCATAGTTTGTGCGTAGAGAGTTACTCTGCAGAAAATAATTCTTTCTTCTTTTTCTTTTTCTTTAATTGTTCATTGTCATTGTGTGGTGATGTCAATATTGTTCATCAAGATTGATAGAAAATCATCATAGATAATTGGTGGATTTCCAACATTTGGTATCAAGAGCTCCGGTTGATCGATTCAAGGGAAGAATAATCAAGAACGATCGTATAAGAAGAATTCACAATGGTAGTGGGCTATGGGAATGCGGAATATCCAGCAAGTCTTCCAATTCTGAAAGTAGATAACTATGAGAGTTGGTGCAAGCAAATGAAGGTTTTATTCCGTTGTCAAGGTCTGCGGGATCTTGTAAAGGATGGAGTAAAAAAGCTTGAAGAAGAGGCTTCAGAAGAAGAAAATAAAGAACACATAAAATCGGAGAAGAAAAATTATAAAGCTCTCTTTATAATTCATTAATGTTTGAGTCCAGACAACTTCGAAAAGGTCAGTGATACAGAATCTGCAAAAGAAGTTTGGAATATTCTTGAGAAATCTTTTAGAGGTGCAGAAAAGGTGAAAGAGGTGAGGTTACAAACTCATAAGAGAACATAAGAATTGCTTCAGATGGAAGACAATGAAAGTATATTTTATTTCTTCACTAGAGTTACACAACTAGTGAATCAAATCAAGATATGTGGAGAAGCTTTAACAACAAGAGTTGTTGTTTCAAAGATTTTGAGATCTTTGGCTCCCAAGCTCGACCACGTGGTGGTGGTTGTAACACCCGAGACCAAAGAAAGCAGGGGTGGTTACAACGCATGTAACACTCGAGGCCGAAGAGGGATAAGAGTGGTTGCCACATTGAAATGAGATGGATCCTAAGACTATGCAGGTATGGGACTGCATGGTTGAAGGATGCTTATAAGGATTGATTGGTACTACCTATACCAACAAGATGCATCTTCTTTTAGGGAGCCTATTCCATAAGAACTCCACAGTTAAGCGTGCTTGACTTAGGGTAGTAATGGGATGAGTGACCTTCTGGGAAGTTTTTAGGGTAGTAATGGGATGAGTGACCTTCTGGGAAGTTTCTCGAAAACCGTGCGAGTGAGGTCAAAGTATGCTGAAAAGACTCGTGTTGGTATGTGGGGTCAGTCGATGAATCATGAAGGTCGTTAGGAGCGTTATAAATGGTATCAGAGCCAGACCTCTCCCAGTATGATGTGGTTCAAGGACGAACCATGCAGAAGCTGGTGGACATGTAACACCTGAGACCAAAGAAGGAGGGGGTGGTTACAACGCATGTAACACTCGAGGCCGAAGAGGGCTAAGAGTGATCGCCACATAAGAATGAGAGGGATCCTAAGACTGTGCAGGTATGAGACTACATGACTGAATGAGGCTTATAAGGATTGATTGGTACTACCTATACTAACAAGATTAATATTCTTTTCGGGAGCCTATTCTATATGAACTCCACAGTTAAGCATGTTTGACTTGGAGTAGTAATGGGATGACCTTCTTGGAAGTTTCTCGGAAAGCGTGCGAGTGTGGTCAAAACATGCTGAAAAGACTCGTGTTGGTAGGTGGGGTCAATCGATGAATCCTGAAGGCCGTCAGGGGCGTTACAGTGGCTATCGAAGAAGGGAACGATTTGTCAAAATTGACAAAGGAAGAGCTTCAAGGGACGCTTGAATCTCATGAACAGAGAATGAATGAAAGAGATGCAAGCAAGACAAAGAGTGATGTGGCTCTGTAGGCAAATTCAGCAAAAGAAACCAAAGGCAAAGGAAAGTGGTTCGACAAATGTAGAGGTGGCTACAACAATTCGACAGGCAGAGGAAACCAGAACGAAGGAAATGTTTCGAATCAGAGAAGACCATACCAAGGCAACCAAAGAGGTGGCGTTGAAAATAGAGGAAGAGGTGGTGGTCGAAAACCTAACAAGAGTCACATTTAATGTTAAAATTGTCAAAAGTATGGTCACTATTCGAGTGATTATCCAGAGAAGTGAAAGGAAAAAGAAAGTGATGCAAAGTTCTCTAAGTGTGAAGAAGAATAGATGACGTTAATGGTCGCAACAAGAGATGAAGAAAAATTCAAGGATCATTGGTACTTGGATTCAGGATGCTCATCACATATGTCTGGAAGGAAAGATTGGTTTGTTAATCTAAAGCCCTCAATGAAGAACATGGTGAAATTTACAAATGACAATACTCTAGCAGTTTAAGGTATTGGAGATGTTATGATCATGAGAAAAGATGGCAAAAGAGCAGTATTTTCAAACATACTATACATTCCAGACATGAAGAGCAACTTGCTTAGTATAGGGCAGTTGGTCGAAAATAATTACAAGGTGACTATCGAAGACAAGATGATGAGAGTCGGTGACTCGAATGGAAGTTTAATCTTGAAGGATCCTATGTCCCAGAATAGAACCTTCAAGATCGAACTCAATGTGATTGAGCACAAGTGCCTTTCGATTGCAGCAAGCAGAGAGGAATGGATATCTCACTATCGACTAGGCCATCTCAACTTCAGAGACATCAAAGATTTGAAGAGAAAGAATATGGTTTCAGGATTTCCAGAAATTGACATTCCAAATGAAGTGTGTGAAGAATGTGTGCAAGCGAAGCAACACAAGAATAGCTTCAGCAAGGATGCGGGAAGCAAGTCGAAGACTGTTCTCGAAGTCATATACTCTGATGTGTGTGGGCCAATCTAGGTGGATTCGTATGGAGGTAATAAATACTTTGTCACATTCATAGATGATTTCAGTCGAAAACTGTGGACTTACCTGATCAAGAAGAAAAGTGACGTGATCGAGATATTTGCCAAGTTTAAGTCTATGGTCGATAGACAAAGTGGTCGAAAGCTCAAAGTTTTGAGAACTTATGGTGGTGGAGAGTATGTGTCGAAATATTTCGACAGGTTATGTGAAAAAGAAGGGATTGTGCATGAGGTGGTGCCACCCTACACTCCACCCTCCTTAACATCAACTTGCTCGAAGGATCATCAACCATTCCGGCCGTCTTTGATTCTGATCATTTTTTCGGATTAGAGAGTATCAATAAGATATCAACTGTATACTGGGAGCTGTCATACATTTTAGGTTTGGAAAAATGGGATAATATATAAAATACTATTAATAACTTATTATAATTATGTCATTTGAATTTAATTAGAGTTTGTTAACTCATCTGGATTCACTGGTAGTTGTGAATGTATCTATGAGATATCACTCATTTGAATTCAATTGGAGTTTGTTAACTCATCTGGATTCCTGGGTACAAGTGATGTGAATGTATCTATGGGATACCACTCATTTTAATTCAATTGGAGTTTGTTAACTCATCTGAATTCACGGGTAGAAATGAACATATCTATGAGATACCACATGTAGACTGTTAATTTTAATGTCCATCTTTTAAATCTTTATTTTGCTACAGTTTAATATAATTGAAGTTAGAGAATCAGTTGTATGGTTTATTATAAGTACGAATCAATGCTTAAAAAGAAAATATATATTATTAGTATATTTTGTAACTATGTGAATATTAACCAATTAGAAAATAAATTTAAATTTTACAAATGATAGTTTGATAGATATGCAATATGAACAGAGACAGGACCCGTGCGGTAGCACGAGTTTCTTACTAGTTTTTCAAGAAAAATCAAGTCTTTCCAAAAACCAAGTTGTCTCTTTTTCATTACAATTTAAAACACCATATCAAACCGAATCTGAAACTTTATCTTATTCAATTATACAAATAAATTACACCATAAATCAAATTAAAACAAACTTCCTACATGATACTAATCAAAATTTATTGTGAAAACTTATTCCTTCACAATAAAAGACCAACGAACTTATCAGAAGGTATGGAGAAAAAATGAGACAAAGTTTAACAAAAAAGAAACAACAACACCTAGAATTCATGCTTTACCATAGCTTTAAAGAGAAAGACCACAACCCTCGCCTTTTTTATCACTACAATAACAACTAAATCCAGAAGAAAAGTAACGAAAAACAAATACAATCGAAGAATATCAAAGAATGGAAGAAGAAGCAACACAACCCTGTTCTTCGATTTCCTTTAAATGGTGCAACTGCTTTCTTTCGTATTCCACTCCTTCAACTTCCTTGGTTTTGTAAAACTTCACCCTTACCATGGATGATATACCAGGGACGCCTCTTGGAGAAGAATAAATAAGCATAAATATGTTGCTGCAAAAACAACAAATAACTTAAGACTTGAGAGCGTTTCCACCCGACAACCCATTCTTTTTTATGGCACGGTTTTGTTTCTAGCAGGTGATTCTACAAATGATATACATACCAGATTAATATGAACACATAACCTATGAAGCAAAGAAACACACAAACACCAAACACAATGTTTATTCTACGATAACCATAACATTAACGGAACCATCACAATATAACAATCTCAACCATTTCAATTGAATTTCGTCGAGGTCTATATACAGGAGTTCCAATAGGATATGGAAATTCTCCATGGTTATCAGCGGTATGGTCTGGCATAGCCCGTGTATTATTTGGGAACAACAATCATAGTAGTCACATAGCCGCAAATTTTATGACGATTTAACAACCTTCTATTGTGGTGATGTTGTTGAACCAACCATTCATCGAGGAGACTTAAAAAGACGAATCTTAAAGATTGGACATTTGGACTTACAAATGGTGTTCGAACTTGAAAATTGAAGATGAGAAGTTGTGATTTTGATTGACATCCTTAGGGTTTTTATGGAAGACACCATACATAGAAATATGAAAAGCTGCATAAATGATTTTTCATATGGGATGTTATGTGTATTTTCCTTTCTAAATAGCCTTTTAAAATTTCCATGAACGACTATGTACATAATTTTGAGAATGCCTTGCAACTAATAATTTTCATTTGGCCCACACCAATCACTAATTACTTTCTCAACAAAATGCAATGCGAATGCATAATGATATGCCATGATTTATGAATTCCCTAGATAAGATTTTACATTTAATTCTAGTCGATATTTTTTTTAAAGTTGTTGATTTATAAATATCAACAATTTGTTTACAAGTTGAAAGAAAACACAAAGAAATGCCACCTCCAGGACTTGAACCCTGGACCAACAGCCCCCACTCAATTAGCAATTGCCAACTGAGCTACCCTACCCACCCTTTCTAGTCAATATTGGTTTTGAGGTGAAAAATGAAGAGTACAAGAGGGACATTCACCACACATTCGGATAAGGCCCAACCAAGTGTTGTTTTCTAGAACTTTGACTACACCCACCATTTGATGTGCTTCAACATTACAAAATCTATTGTAATAAACAACTGAAGTTGACTTAAAACTATTAAGCGAAAATCTACAATAAAGAATAATTGGTTTCAAGTCTGTAGAAAACTCGATACCAATGATGCATTCCACCACACTAAGTGCATCCGTACAAACACAACATTATCAATTTTGAGATCTTTCACTGTTCACATAGCCCATCTTAACGCGAGAGCTTCCTCCATGAAATAGGAGACTTGAATTACTTTACACTTGCTAATAGCAATCGAAACCTTTTGCCTACCAATTTTTATGATGCATCCCATAACAACAAACCACAATAAAAACACCTTGAATCAAATTTCCCTAGGGATGTGCCATGACCTATTGAAGCAGGCAAAAATCCTCTCAAATCATTCAGTTTATACAAAAACTGTGACTTTGCCCTGTTAAAATCCTCCACCATATCAAAGGCCTCACTAGCCACTTTCAACATGTCAGCTCCTTTACCCCTAAAGACACAATTATTCTGAGCCTTCAAGATTTTTCACAGATCCATGAATTGAAGCTGAACCATCATAGAATCCTTTGCATTAAGAACAAATTTCATCCAGTGTATAACATCACCACGAGGGTCCAAATGGAACCCAAAGGGGAAGATAAACAGTCTCATTTAGCAAAGGCACACTCACGGAAAAGATGCTTAGAGTTTTAAGGAGCAGATTGGTGTAAATGGCAACTAGGATCAAGAAAAATACCTTTTTTATGGAGATTACATCTGGTATGAAGGATATTCTTGGCCAGTCTCCAAACAAAGTTCTTAATCTTCGCTTCAATAGGAATCTTCCAAAGCTTCTTCCATACTCCACTGCCATTAAGAAGAGGGTCCCAATTTACTTTTCCAATTTGAATCTCCGAGGAAATGGTGGGCATTTTTAACAGAATATTCCTCGTCCTTTTAAAAATGCCAAATTAGCTTATCATCATGGAACCTACGGGAAAACGGAATACTAGCAATTTATAGAATCTCTTGGTAATTAAAATTCTCTTTGAACAAATCCATATTTCGCACCCCAATATCATGATCAATAAGAGAACTAACCTTTGAATTCACATTCGAATCACACCTAGGACTCATGGGCTTAAAACTAGGAATTGGTGGGACCCAATTGTCCTGCCAGATTTTAACATTCGGACCATCTATAATCCTTCATATAGACCCATTCACCATAAGATATTTCACACTAATGATGCTCCTCCAAGAACATCTTGGGGAGAATCTCAAATGTGCTTCCGACAATTGACACCTTGGGTAGTATTTACCTTTAAAAACTTTGGCCAAGAGAGATTGATCATCATTAATGAGTCTCCAATATTATTTTCCTATCAAGCTTTTATTGAAATCTCTGACACCCCGAAATCTCCTAATTCATCCTGTGAACTTTCCTCAGACCCTCCTTTGCTCCCCACAAAAATTCTGCAAGCAAAACTTCTAACTCCTTACAGATTCCTTCCAGAAGCTTATAACGGCTCATTATTTAATTTGGTATTTCTTGGGGTATTAACTTTATAAGGATATCGTTTTCAGCTATTGACAAAAAAAATTCCTTCCATCCTTTGATTTTCTTCCACACTCGATCTACCACTAGAGCAAAAATTTATTTCTTCGATCTTCTAAGGATAACTAGGAGTCCCGAGTATTTAGAATGGTTGGCGACATATCTCATACCCTATTTATTTCTAACCATGTCCCAAGCTTCCAACCCCGTATTATGACTAAATGAGACCTCTAACTTCTCAAGATTCAAAACTTGGCCTGATGCTCGGTGATACCTAGAGAATACCTGAAAAATGCTAGCAACTTTAATCGTGTTTGATCTTGCAAATAATAGATTGTAATTTGCAAAGAACAAGTGAGATATAACTGGGGTCTTCCTCGCAATTTGAATACCATGAATCTTCTTATTGGTGACCTCCTTCCTAAGAAATCCAAAAAGCACATATGCCCATATAATAAATAAGTAAGGTAATAAAGGGTCTCCTTGGCGGAGACCCCTCAGAGGAGAAGATGGCCTCCTTGGTTGACCATTGATTAATATTTGATACTAGATCAAGGAAGTTCACTTCTTAATGAGTTGAACTAGAAAATCTAGAAAACCTATAGATTCGAGTGTTCCGGTCACAAAATCGCATTCAATCATATCATATTTTTTGACATATCTAACTTCAGTGCCAGTGTTCCTTTCTTCCCGTTCTTCTTCTTTTTCAACCAATGGATGCATTCCATGGCTATAAACGCATTATCGGTTATATGTCTACCCTTGAAAAATACACTATACTCTTTATCAATCATATTAGGAAGCACACTTTGAGCCTATTTCCAAGTTTCTTCATGACCATCTTCATAACCACGTTACACAAACTAATAGGTCTAAAATCCTCTAGGTGGCTTGGGTTCTTCTGATTTGTAATTAAGGTAATGAAAGATTTGTTCAGGAAGTTGGGATCAAATTGGTTAATAAGAATATCAAGAACCATACGAGATACCTCTTAGCCCACAATGTCCCAATACTTCAAGAAGAAAAGCGCAGAGAGTCCATCAGGATATGAGGATTTGGTAGGATGCATTTTCCAAAGGGCCTCCTTAACTTTTGTCTCCGTATAATTAGCCTCAAACCACTTCTTATGGGCATCATACAACTTACCCTTGACAACACTAAAAACTTTAGGGATATCCTTCAGGTTTGAGGAAGTAAATAGATAAGAGAAATAATCCAGGAGAATCCTCTCATAGTTTTTCTCACCTTTTCTTCAAACACCATCTTTATATTTGAGCCTCTTTATGGAATGTTTTTCGCCGCTAATGATCTGCTTTACCATGAAAGAATCTTGTATTGCGATCATCATCCCTATGTAAAACTTCTCTACTTCTTTGTCTCCACATGGTTTCTTCGACTCGAAGAATTTTGTTCCTTGGTTGTTCCAAAGCCCTATACTTATTAATGTTTTGAGAATCTGACAACCAACTGTTAGAATTTTGGGTCAAAGCCCTATACTTCTTAAAGGGGTCTAATTAATATAATATTAAGTTTGTGGTTAAAAGAATAAATGTCATGAAAGTTATGGTTATTATTGTGTAGATACCATAAGTCAATATTTAATTTGATGATGGGCCAAATTAAAATATCGAATACTAAGAAATAACCCTAAGGTTATTCATAGGGGTTATGGTCCCCATTTGTAGACAACGAGAAAACGACTTATTAAAAATTCTCTCTTCATCCCCATCAGAGGAGAATCAAAGAGTCATAAAGAACTCTAACCTTCGGTAATGACAAATTCATGTACGCTTCCGCTTTTATTCTCATAATTGTATTCAGATATGAGTTTAAGGGTTTTATTAAGGGTTTTGTTTTTTATTTCTATAACGATAGAAATTATAAGGTTTATGAACAAACCTAACAAGTGGTATCAGAGCCACTCATATATGATTCAATTTGATTTTAAGATTATCTTCCAATTGTATAAATTAATATTTTTGATGTGATTTATCAGGTGATTTTGAAATTTCTTTTATTAGGATTTCTAAAATTGGGTTTTTTTTTCCAACCATTTACATAATTAACGATAGAAAGCCATTATATCAGGGTCTATTGTTAGAGTTAACTCTAGAAAATTAATTTCATTTGAAAATTATTTATTAAAATTGATTATTGGAATACACAAATGGTCATAGATGTGATTCCGAAGCTAAGGTTTTTTTTTATTACATTAGAATTTTGATTACGTATTACTACTGAACAAATCAATTGCTATTTGAAAAATTCTAACAAATTCAGTATGTATGAATCAATTGTTCATAATCTTAAATCAAAGAATTTTTATTTAATCCAATTGATTCTCCATCAAATAAACAACATGTGTGAATCGATTGATACACTATCACTACCTGAGTACCATTATGTTTATTAAATTCTAAGAAACTATTTAATAGTAAATGCCCTTAATTTTGATTCAAACTAAATTGTTATTTGACATAAATATACAGTGTGAATTAATTGACAATTAATATAGATAATTTCGGTTATATATTGAGATTCAACATTGCGTACTAGCATTTCTACAATTGTTTCTGAATTAATAGTATATATGTGATTTAATGTCAAATTTTATTTTGGCCTTTCTTTATAATTTGAAATTGTTGTATTTTGTTGTGCTTCGCATAACATTGAAGACACAGATTGCAATATGTGCATCTCGTTTTGGTTTATATGGTCATGTCTCTTAATTGTTTCATCCGTTAATTTTTGGTTTAATTTTGATCAAATCTTGATTGCGGTTTATGTTTTTATACAATAATTTAACTTTTTTAAGTAAGTAGTTGAAGTAAAAAAGTCGCTAAAGTGATATTCTTTATGGAGATTACTTATGAGAAATGTTAAATAATTTTTCGGTTGTGTGTATGTTTGTCCATGCGAGTATCAATTGATCCAAATGACAGTTGGTAGTTGGCCGGTTTTCACATGCATCTGTGACGGTAAACATGTGATAATTATAAGTTTTTACATGTGAATAATAAATCAATCCAAAGAGGGGTTTAATATTCGACATGTTTTTATTATCAATGTTTGATGGTTACAACAAGAGTACCACTAGTAGTTAATATTAGTGTCCAAAGACTCAATATTGATAGTGCACTAGATATCTTGAGATGAGTTAATTGAACAAATTGATAATTCAGTTTTTTTAGTGAGTATATTTAAGATATTTAATTTTGTTATTGTTATTCAGTTACAAGTGCTTCAATAACTGCAAATAAGAGTAAGATTCAAGTCCTTAATGGGACAAATTTTAAGGAATGGAATGAGAATATGAAAATTGTTCTTGGCTGCATGAATTTTGACCTTGCATTAAGGATGAAGCAACCACCTTCTCCTTCAGAATTCGGTTCCTCTGAACAGATGAAATATTATGAGAAGTTGTATCGTTCCAATCGTATGAGTCATGTTTTGGTTTGTTCCGAGGTCAATTTAGATCCAGTACTTGAAAATACTTGGTGGTTAGACTGTGGTTCAACTTCTAACATTGGTGTTTCAATGAAGGATTGCCTAAACTACTGAAAGCCAAATGATGTTGAAATATACATCTATGTGGGAGATGGAAGGTCGGTGGAGGTGGAAGCTATATGGCATTTTAGATTATTAATGTGTGCCGAATTTTATTTGGATTTGAAAGGCACTTATGTGGTTCCGTCATTTATACAAAAGTTAATTTCGGTTTCTTAATTGGATAAATCAGGTTATTTTTGTTCATTTGGAAACAATATGTTCAAGTTGTCTTTCAATTCAAATATTTTTGGAACTCGTTCACTTATGGATCATGATAATCTATATTTTCTTGAAAAAATAGCTTCATATGGAAAATTCTTGAAAGTTGAGGCAAGACCTTATAAGCCAATGAAAATAAATTGGACTCTCGAGCAGGGAGCGGCTTTTTTTATTGGTTATTCTTAAAGATCTATGGGCTACAAATTTTATGATCTCAAATTAAATTCAAATTTTGAGACGGGAACAACCACATTCTTTGAGGATATTGAGTTTGAGGGAAGAATAAGGTTAGAGACTTTGTTTTAGAGGAAGAATCAGTAACAATTCAAGAATCGATTCATATAGTTGCTTTTGATCAACCAAGTATGGAACCTACACAAGACATTGTTGATTTTCCTCCTCCTCAATATGATTTGGTAATTCATGAAGAACAAACTCAAAATCCTCAAGAAAAAGTGTTACAAGAACCATTACATTTGTCGAGATCCATTAAAGAAAGGAGAAATGCTATTCGGGATGATTACATAGTATTTCTTCAAAAACATGAGGAAAATAAAGGTAAATGGATTGAAGAAATAAAGTAGGAGTATAAAGTCCATGCAAGACGATAAAGTTTTGGGAAGTTGTCTCATTACCAGAAGATGTGAAATCCATTGGTTGCAAATGAATTTTTAAGACCAAACGGGATTCTAACGGTAATGTGGAAAGGTATGAAGTTTGTCTTATAGTTAAGGGTTATACTCAAAAGGAAGGGATTGAATTTAAAGATACTTTCTCTCCGGTTTTATGGAAAGACTCTTTTAGGATAATCATGGATCTTGTTGCACATTATGATATATAAATCAATCACATAGATGTTAAGACGACATTCTTCAATGGATGTTAGGAAGATATTTGGGCAATCAAAGAATGGATCATTGTAAAGAAGCCAAAAGGTTATAAGGTATTCAAAGAGAACAAATGCCTATATGCTCACATATAGGAGGTTAGACCAATTAGAGATCCCTGGATAATCTAACTCGTATTTTGTTGGATGTGAAAACAACAAAAGATCCACTTCTGGCTATATTTACATGTAGACTGGTGGTATAGTTTCTTGGCGCAATGCAAAGAAAACTCTTACGGCTTCATCCACCATGGAAGTATAGTTTATAGCAAGTTATGAGGCATCCAACCATAGGATATTGTTGTATCCCAAAATTTACCCTCTTCTTTTCCGTATTTCTGGCTTATAATCCGATTGCATAAATATACATGTAGTCACATGCATAGCATTCATCATGAGGTTACCAGGTTCAAGGTATCCCAAATGGCAAACAAAGGAGAGTTTTCGCTTATTTCTCAATAAAGTGAATTTTGAGTTTTCGGCGCGTTTGGGGCCAGAAGGCGTACCTCTCAACTCGTCGGGTATTTTCTGATTATTTTCTACTGGAAACTCCCTATCATTATTATCTACAACTTTCGTTTGAAAGATGGAAGCAAACTGTATGAGGAAGGTCCCCAAGGAAATCTATTTCTCCAGTGGATTAAACTGAATTTTAGTGTTGAACCGTGCGTTCTGCCTACTAAAAAGTCCATATCTCCTAGCTGGAAATTCGGAATTGAGTGGGACCGATTTCTAAAATTCCGTATCAGAGTCCTCTACAACTTTCATTTGAAACTCGGGAGTTGATTCCTCACCAATCAATACCATAATTTTATTCTCTGGAGTTGATTTTGAGCTGAACCGAGCAATTTTCATCTGATGCGCGAAGTTCGGAAAATCATATCTCGCTCGATTTTCATTGAAACGAGGTGGAACCAGTGCCAAAAGTTCACAAATTTGTTATCTTCGATTGTCTCAGAAATACTCATTTGCAAATTCTAATCAAAAGACCCTTCTTCGAGGCATTATCTCGGAAAAGCGCAAATAAAATTTAGCATGTGTCAATGGTCTAAGAATTGTGCTAAAACTTCAAAACTTCTTATTTCCTTGACCATTCATCCGATCAAGTTGAGATTTTGATTCACTCAAGCAAAATCTCATTCCGGACACTTTTTGTTTATATTCCGACTTCAAATTCTGCACGGATTTGGCTGTTTTGGATTAATTACGGAAATTATTCGAATAATCATGGTTTAGGCTTGACTATGGTTTTTAAGCCCAAACCCTAAAACTATAAATAGATCTTCCTCTTCACAAATCACAACAACACAATCATTTGCTTAATTTTCACTACCAATCTCACTCTAATACTCTCAAATCCAAAGCAAAAACTCAAGAAAAAGTTCAAACTGCAACTTTCCCTCCAAGCAACCACCACAGGTTGCCACCGGACCTTTGTTGGACATCTGTCTCAGCCACAGACCGCGCTAAGTGCGCCCTGCGATTTCTGGTTTTCTTCCATCGCAGCTTCTCTTATTGAATTTCAATCTTCTTCTCCTTCTTCTACTCGAATTTGACATGGAAGGAACTGTTTCATCTTGATTTCTCTTCAATTTCAAGATTCAAGGATTTCTCCTTCATCTTATTCAATCCTCCATTGAAGATTTCAAGTTTTCCTCAAGAATTCAAGGTCAATTCCAAATATTATCATCAATTCGCTGCTGATTTGGTATTTTCTTTGAAGAGCACAAGGAATTTCTCTTCAATTTGATTCAAACTTCAAGCTTAAGTAAGTGTTAGGTTCAATTAAGCACTTATTTTAAGTTGTTATTGACTTTTAGCTTTTCTGGAAATTGAATACCGAAATTGCATGCAAATTCAATGTAGATTTTGATTCTTGAACTTTTACTCTTGAATTCTTTGATTTGAATTAGATTTTGCGACCTTATTTGTGTCGGAGTGAGGAATTTTGTACATAGCATGCATATACTCATGTGCATTTGTATCTTCCTTGCATATAAGTCACAAATTCATGCATCTTGCATCATTTATGGCATGCTCATGCATTGAAGAGCATTTAGTTTGATTGATTTACATTGATTCATGATGACTTGAGGCACAATGTGCATTCAAAATGCATCGACATGTAGATATCAAAGCATTTTGATCATTAGGCACACAATGCATTGTACATAAACCCACTGCATATGCATTCCAAGTGTTCGTATTAATGCATAACCTAGACTTGACATGAGTTTCCAACATTGTTTTTGTAGCATGATTTGCTTGTATTGATTCCTTGCATGTGAACATTAGGATTGTTATCGTAACTTGCATCCTTAGCATGTTCATGCATCGATTATCATATGAGCATTAGTAACTTGCATCCTTATCATGTTCATGCATCGATTATTATCACATGAACATTAGGATTGTTATCGTAACTTGCATCCTTAGCATGTTCATGCATCGATTATCATCACATGAACATTAGGATTGTTATCGTAACTTGCATCCTTTGCATGTTCATGCATCGATTATCATCATATGAGCATTAGGATTGTTATTGTAACTTGCATCCTTAGCATGTTCATGCATCGATTATCATCATATGAACATTAGGATTGTTATATTAACTTTCATCCTTAGCTTGTTCATGCACCACTTTGCATATGAACATTAGGGTGGTTATCGTAACTTGCATCCTTGGTATGTTCATGCATCAATTGTCATCACACATGAACATTAGGATTGCTATTTTAACTCACATCTTTGGCATGTTCATGCACCAATTAGCATATGAGCATTAGGATTGTTATCGTAACTCGTATCCTTGGCATGTTCATGCACCAATTAGCATATAAGCATTAGGATTGTTATCGTAACTCGCATCCTTAGCATGTTCGTGCAACAATTATCACCACATGAGCATTAGGATTGTTACCGTAACTTGCATCCTTAGCATTTTCATGCATCGTTTACTTTCATATGAACATTAGGATTGTTATCATAACTTACATCCTTGGCATGTTCATGCGTCAATTGTCATCACACTTGAGCATTAGAATTGTGAACTTCACTCTCATTCTTGGCATGTTCATGCATTGATCTTACATTTGAACACTTGAATGGTGAAGTCCTTTTACATTCCTCGGATGTTCATGCATGTACTCTTCATCCATGAGCATTGGATTTATCGTTTCGATTCACATTCCTCGCATGTTCATGCATGTACTCTTTATCTATTGTTTCGTTTTGTTGATGCGTGAAAGTAGAAAAACAGAGAGTTTAAACGATGAGACAAAGAAGAAGAGTCACGATTTTTCCAAGAGAGAGAATCATGTGAAGCATTATTAAAATTAGGAAATAATTAACTTTTTATTGTTTAGTTTAAGATTTAATTTGGTTTATTAAAATTAAAAAAAATAAATTAATGTTAGAAATAAGGACTAGAGCGGTTGGTGCATCCTATAGGCAACTCTAGGATTTTCAAACTCTTTTCTCCTTTGGTAATTTCGTGTGGGCTTGATGGTTAGCCCAATAACCTTTTTTTTTCTTTTCACACACTCATTTAATTTGATATCAAAATTTTAAAATAACTAAAATTTTCTATTTTGCTAAGTAATTTATTTTTTTTAGAATTAATCTTGCTTTATTTTAATTGTCAAAATATTATTTATCTCTTTTGTATGTTTTATAAGGACTTGTAATTTCTTTTCTTCATCCCCATTTGTAAATATGTATCCTCATCCCCATGAGTTGTAATAATTTAGTAAATATTTTATTGCTATATTTATTTATTTATTTATTTTATCACAATTCACAAATCAAATATTTTCAAACTAATACTCATGAGCCATTTTTTCACCTTGAGTCGACAAAGCTTAGAAGCGTCGCAACGGCCACACATGGTGCACACACCACGCTTGGTATTGGGCTTACAATGAGGATTTAGTGGATTGGTTAAACATTATTTAATTATCTAATTAGGTTGTTTAAAATTGATTAGTCCATCTAATTAATTTTATTAACCTAAATACTTGATTAAACTTCGTTTAATTAATCGATTAAATTTATTTCGTGCATGCACTTACAATTGTTAATTGTCTTATCATTTGTGCGAGCCACCTTGTATGGGCTTTTTATCGATTTATTTATGCTTCCATGAATGCTTTCGATTACCCATTTCATTTCCATTCTCGTGTCTTGGTCTACATACCAAGTTTTCATTCAATAAGGGCCTCATTGTAGGTAGTAGACACTTGTCTATTCTCTCAAGATTAATCAAGCTTTCTTGATTAATCATAGCCCAAATCTTCTCTCATTGTCATTCACCACTTTCATAATCAAATTCTCAAACATCCATCCAACGTCGAGTTGATTTTTAAAAATGTTCTTTCACAAAAAAAAAACTCGGATGGTATTTGTTTGAGTCATTGGATGATAGTCCAATGATTTAAATAAATTCAAAGTCTTTAGGTTGTTGGATGATAGCACAATAATCTAAATACTTTTATCCATGCAAAATAACTAACAAGAGTGAGCCTCGTTTCACTTCACCATTTTCATAATAAATTTTTGGGATGAGAGATGATTGGTCGAGCTCACTCACCAATTTCAAATATTTGAATCATTAGATGATAGCCTAATGTTTCAGTACTTGTCATCCACAATTAAAACCAATTTAACTCATTAAACCTTGCCCACGTGCAAGTCCTTTTTTCAAACTCACATCGCTCACATGCGATCTTCCTTCGCTCGTACGCGAATTGCACTAGTGATGTCCTATCGTCCACGTACGATTAAGCTCCTATTTTCATAAATAAAATCAACCAAACAACAAATGTTCTCGCAAGCGAGAACTCTATAAGCTCGTACTTTCCCATCGCACTTGGGGAATACGTAGGCACGAGATTCTAACATCTTGGCGAGCATACTTTCAAATAATTAAACATGTCTCCTCTTTTTGCATAGTAATTAGAAGATAACAATTTTACACACTAAACAATGATCCTAGTGCGATGGATGTGAGAGGTGCTAATACCTTCCCCTTGCATAACCGACTCCTGAACCTGCATCTCTTGGTCTCGAAGACCATTTCATTTCATTTTTCGTTTCTTGGGTTTTATCTATATTTTCCCTTTCCTCTTTAGGAATAAATAAAGTTAGATGGCGACTTCTTTGTTTGTAATCGAATTAGTAAAAAAAATCGGTTAGCGTCAACACTCACCAACAATATTTTGCACATAAACCAACAATGGTTATTCATTACAATCATCCAAACAAAACACACATAAGTAAAATCAAGTATTATGTGTTCATAGGATTTAGAAACTCAACACATCATAATAACATATAGCAACCAATTTCAAAACAGATTGTTTCCATTCATCATCAATTCATAACACATACCAATTAATACGCAAATTATCATTCCAATTCAATACCAATTCACAATGTACATAACACATGTATACGTCATTTTTCCCAATCACATAATGATTAAATCATCTAATGCCAACAAACTTAGCTCTATCTTATAGGTTATTTCATTAGCTTTATAACGGTTCAAACGACGCCCAAAATGGAGTTATGGTTAAAAAGTTATGAATTTGTCTGAATACTCTCGGAGTAATTCAATCATTCTTTGCTTCACACTGTCTTCTAAAGTGGCCCCGACTTTAACCTCTCTAATCACATCAGAATTGCCCATATTCACTTTCTCAATCTCCTCCTGATGTGGTTGGATGACCTTTTCCTCTTGCTTTAACATTCTTTCTAGCTTTTCAGGGAGTTCACAATCTTCCTCACCTTCTTTTTCGACTTGGTTGATCGTATTATCAAAGTCATAAAGAGTGATAGTAGAGTCGTTATCAAAGGGATCCATTAGGAGTGTGGGATTATATCTGCATGATTGATTTTAATGCTTATTTTAGTTTTTAGATGATAAAAGAAAAATAAAGCATTGTCATTTTACGTTTTAAAATTGTGATGTAAAATAGAAGAAAAAGGAACAAAACATTTGAATGAAAAGACATCGTAACCGAGACGCAGTCTTCTGAGGTCCAATTGTTCAGCTCCACCCCAGGGACACTGGGGTGGATCCACTTGTCAATATCAAATTCATTGTCTGAATCATCCACAACATTTGCTTGTTCAGAACTGATGTCGGCGTTAGAAAACCTCACAGGAGTAACCAAGTTGGGTGCTTTCAGAATCTGACGGCGCAGAACAGGGTCAAAACTCAACCCGAACTTGTTAAATTTGGGTGCTACCTCCACCACACTACCCCAACCTTCACGGCGCCCAGCCTCGACCACAGCTTTTGCATCTCTCAAAGATGCCATGGAAGATTCCGGCTTGTCTTTCCTAACCTCCTTCTGTTGAGGGGTCTTCAGCATATGAACCGTTTCAAAGCCTTGAAACAGAGTTTCATGAATCTCACCTTCAACCTCAACATACCAGAAGGAAGCTAGATGGCTAACAATATATTCTTCTTCAGTGCAGACTATGATAGTTTTCCCGTCAACAGGGAACTTCAGCTTTTGGTGAAGAGTAGACGTGACTGCTCTAGCTTTGTGAATCCATGGACGAACCAAGAGGCAACAGTAGGCAGCCTGCATGTCCATGACATAGAATGTTGTAACAAAAATCTGAGGGCCGATTTTGATGGGGAGGTCTAATTCTCCAAAGACAGATCGCCTGGAACCATCAAATGCTTTAACAATCAAATCACTAGGCCGGAGTTCAAGACCACCATAGTCGATTTTCATCAATGTTGATTCAGGAATTACCTTGAGAGAGGAACCAATATCTACCAACACACGAGACAAACTAGTGCCCCGACACTCCATGGAGATATGTAATGCTCTATTATGGTTCCGACCCTCCGGTGGAAGATCACAATCATTAACCCCAATCCATTATAGCCGATATACTTGCACACACATTTTCAAACTTCCCCACAAATATCTCTTATGGAACGAATGCAGTGCTCAACAGCTTCATCAGAGTATTCTTATGTGTTTCTAAATCTCGCAGCAAAGAGAGGATAAAAATTTTAGCGGGTGTCTGGGAAAGCTGATCAATCACTCGAAAATCACTCTTGCGAATGAACTTCATGATCTCCTTCACATCCCTCTCCAGGTCAGGATTGGCTTTGTAGTTCAGGTTGCTTCATGGTCTACTTGCCCTTAGCCTTAGAAACAGCTTATGCATTAGATTGTATTACCAGATTAGAGAAAATTTGCCCACTTCTGGTCATACCACCACTTCCAACAATGTTATCGGCATTAGCAACATCTAACACGTTGTCATTCTTAGTAGAGGAGGAGACATCTTCCTGTTTCACACCATGATAATAAACATCCGAACCATAATGCCATGGCACAACTTTGTCACTTTCATATGGCAAGGGACCGGGTTTAGTAATTGCCAACAGAACAGGTTTTGTTGGTGCAAATATAATAATCGGAGAATAAGGGATAGTAATCACAGACACACCATGTATTTCAACCTTCTTATCCTTCTTGATCCGATCAAATTGAAATTGGCCGCTATTAATCAAATACTGGATTCCATCCTTCAGATTTGCACAACCATTTGAGCAATGTTCACATCTCTCGCAAACAGCTTCACAACCAACAAAAACACTTCTCTTGATCAAATATTCTTTAACAAAAGGCAGCGGTGTCTTTACTAGGTCAACATCCATTATCAAATTTAGGACCTCCCCATCTTCCATCACGGCTTGAACAACCTCATGATGCGGCATCGGGTTTTGGGTAACATTAGGTCCAGCAGCCTACGGTCGAGCTTCCAATTCAATAGTCTTTGAATCAATGAGGTCTTGCACTTTGCATTAGAAAGTGTAATAGTTATCAATGCTATGCCCCAACGTTCCAGAATGGAACTCACAACTAGCATTGGCATCATAATTTCTGGGACGCTTGTCAGGAGGAGGAGGAGGCGCAAATGCAGGCTGCAGAACTACCAACTTGAGATCATTCAAACGGGTAAACAAATCAACGTAACTCATAGGAACGACATCAAACCTCCTAGGAGTACGATTCTCTTGTTGCCTCTGATTCTGTTGACGAGGTGCTTGCTGAGTTCGTGGTTGAGAAGCGGATATAGTCACCACATTGACCTGTGCTTTACTTCTGTCGCCATATACAACACTGTTTTCTCCCTTTTCCTTCTTGGGATGACCATTGTATGCCTTCTTCGTACCGGAAGAACTTTCTTCCTCAGAATATTGGATTTTCCCAGATTTCAGCCCACTTTCGATCTGTTCACCATAACGAACCATCTCAGCAAAGCTTGCAGAAGTGCTACATGCAACATAATAATGTCCAAACAGAGTGCTGGTGAACATATCAATCATCTCTCGCTCGACCATGGATGGTTGAACTCTAGCAGCAAGTTCTCTCTATTTCTGAGCATATTCTTTGAACGTTTGGCCGGACTTCTGATACAAACCCAATAGCTGTGTACGGTTCGGAGCCATGTCGATGTTGAACTGGTATTGTTGAATAAAAGAATTCACAAGATCATGCCACATCCTGATGTGACTTCTCTCAAGATGCATATACCATTCTAATGATGCTCCATTCAAAACTCTCTTGAAAAAGTGCATAAGCAGCCTTTCATCATCAGTATACACCGCCATCTTGCGGAAATAAGCGGTGATATGAGTTTTGGGATAAGTCGCTCCATGATACTTGTCAAACACGGGGACTTTAAACTTTGGAGGAAGTATCACTCTAGGTGCCAACCCCAAATCAGACAAGTCCAGACCTGACAATTTCTGTCCCTCAACAGCCTTCAATCTCTCTTCAAGCAAACGGTACCTGTGATCATCAGCCGAGAAATCAAATTCACTGCCATTCACAAAATAAGCTTCATCATTCTGATCAACATCTTTACCTTGAGAACGAGGACGGTGTAACACCCCTTCTAATTACCCCGCGAATTATATATTTAATCAGAGTTTTAACATAACAAAAGGGCGTCACAATTTTAAAATTTCAAAATAATAAAACTCCATAACAGTAGTCATGCATTTACTGAAGAACTTTATTAAACGATTCAACCAACAATTATGTTTTACACAGCGGAAATAACATAAAACTCGGAATAACATAATTCATAGTTATTCCAAACATAAACTCAAAAAAATAAGTTTAATCCTTAAAATTTTAAACGATCGTTCCCCAGTGTTACAACTACCAGAGCATGACACTGACACGCGGACTATCTAAATAGCACAGCTCTATAAGCCATCCTCACCAATTCCTGAGCAGCTAATCACTTCAATCTGAAATCATCAAAGTAAGGGTGAGATTTCATCAACAATTAAAATACATTATACGTTTCTTTAAAACAATAAAAGAATCAATACATTATTCCACCTTCATTAGCATAACCAGATTACAATCCACAATTACATTCCATACAGTTCATTATGCACATAATAACAATCAATGTAATTATAACACTGGAAATCATCCTAACATGTTATAATTACATATGCAATACAGACTCAATGTATGTGGTACCAAAATGTGAACCAAGTCACCAACATCGATTCGTCCACAATCACCCGGACACGAATCCAGCCTCACCACCCACAATCACGAGTGGTTATTGTATCTGAGCCAAATTCCATGCAATGGGAATTAACTCCACCAGAATGCATATGCATGCACATCCAAAAGCATGCCACATTCAATTAACGGAATATGAACACCACGTAATTCCATACACAGTCAACACCACCAACAACACATGATAACAGCAGAATCATGAACATAAAACGTTAATCACAACACATGGAATTAACATACAACAAGTATACCCAACGAATAGTCACGAATTATAACGAATTCTTGCTACGGAAGCCATATTAATCCTTCAAGATCTCAATTACTGGTTTTTAAAATACTTTTAATAGATAGTACTCATTCTAAGCTTTCCAACAATACCAACTATGCCTAAATCGGAGTTACGGTCGCAAAGATATGACCAAAACCGTTTTCAGAAAGTTCCATTCTGTTCCAGCATAGTATGCATCGATGCATAAGCCTATGCATCAATACATAAACAGCATGTGTCAACACATGCATCGTATGCGTCGATGCATACAATTAAAATTTTGGCATTTTTCAGTTTTTGTTCAGTATGCATCGATGCATAACACATAAGTGTCGATGCATGGCTTCAAAATTTGCCTTATGAGTCGATGCATGACTCTATGCATCGATGCATGCTTTTCCCACGCCTCTGGTTTTCAAAGATTTTCCTACTTGCATCGATCCATAGTCACATGTGTCGACCCATACTGCGATTTTTCACCTAAAAACCGGTTTATTCTTCACTGTTTGCAATCCCAATCAATACCATTCATCACCAAACTCCATATTATACCAGAACATAATTAATTCATGTATTTTCATATCCAATTGACCACATAATTATATTTTCTAATTAACCTACGATCATTCTACATAAATTAATCGTTCTTTTCAATTCCAATTGAATTATTACGTCAGATCATAACGTTAGGGCACAACCTAGAATCCTAATTCGAGATTCCTAACGGATCAATTCATTCTATTGATCATCAAAACCTATAAGGCATAATAATCAGACCAAATCACCCCTTACCTCGCGATGATTCTTCGAATTCTAACGATTGGCTTTTCTCCTTTTTCCTCTTCTCTTCTCCAAAAGCACGTAGAAAGAAAAACTCTAATATTCCTCTCTTTTTCCCTTTTTCCTTTATTTAGTCCTTTTATTATTCCCAATAATAAAAATAAACTAATTAGAGAAATTAGAGCCTTTTACTCTACACACCTCCTAATTCCACTTCACACCCCCAACACTCTCATTCGTTTAATTAATTAAATCCATTAATTCAAAAATGCCAATAATTAAACCTTTAATTAAATTAATAATTAAAATTCTAATTATTTAATAGTTGAATTATTTGGGGAGTCACAGACGGCCCCGAGTACGATGCCATTGCATCCCATCATCAAAGAAATAAGACCCATGAGGTGGAGTAGGTGGTGGAGGCGGAAACCGACCATGTAGACCCTGACCACGAAGGTGGTCATTAACATCCAAATCAGCATTATGTGCCTCATGTTCAACACGTGGCTGACCCACAGAAGCATCATCAAATAGATTGTGACGGTCCTCTTCTAGACGAGATTTCTCAACCAAATCCCTCATCTCTTGTTGTCCTCGATTCATATTAGTGATAACCTCCATGAATTGAGTCATCTACGCCTCCATCTGTGCTTTCATTGCTGCCACTTCTGCTTGAAGTTGTTCCATCTTTCGCCTTTCGTTGTTCCGAGTTAGGTCATGGTGGAAGTTTTCAATTTTCTACTAAATAAAAGCAGAAGCCGAGAATGAGAGCTCCGATCGAAACCTGTTATGCAAGACTCATGTATGAATGCAACCCTAAAATGCATGAAATGATCATCTCCAGGGTGTTCCTGTAGTTTATTATCAAGCATCAAATAATGAAAGGATAGTTGACAACAAAATCAGAGCCAAACACACAATCAAATGAGAATTAATTGCTTGTTGCATAAGTGAAAGCGAGAGTTCATATAGAAATTCAACAATTAGATGGGAATAATAATATCAAAAGAACCCCGTCCAACAAGCCTAGAGGTGATTCTTCACAAATCAAATACAAGTAACATCAAGTAGTACTCGTATCAGTCAAATAAGAAGCCAAACGTGCTCGAAGCTCTTGGATCTCAGCAATCAACTTTGACAAGTGGATGTCTCAGCCTCGGAGCATAGCATGCACCACATACCCTTCGCCTTTGGATGTCTGTAACTGAGTCTTCAGCTCTTCAACCTCTTTTTAAAGGATGGTAATTTGCCTTTGTCGACCCCAGAATTCAGCTTCAAGCTCCTCCTTTTTTCGGAGAAACTCCTTAGCATCGGCTTCTTCCTTACAGAGTTGCTTCCTTAAGGCCCGAATTTCTTCACCATGCTTGACTTTCAATTTCTCATTGGCTACTTGCACATTTTTCAGCTTCTCTTGTATCCTATCAAACTCTTTGGTCAACTGATCGGAAGAAGAGGAGCTACCACCCCTGACTCTCTTGGTTTCTTCAAGTAAGCCATATGCCTTCATAACTTGGTCTTTATGCTCGATCTCGACGTATATTCTCTTCTTATCTTGGAGAGCGAATGCTAGATCTATGACTTGAGCTTGTAACTGCGCCTTCAAGGCTGAATTCTCTGATTGGAGCTGTTTGTGAATCTCGGTGCGCACGAAACCCGGTGGAGGGATAAATGATGTAGAAGAAGAATAAGCGAAACCTGGCGCCTGATTTCAACCATGGGATCAGGTTGAGGATACAAAGGTGCTTCCCTCTTGTATGGTAGCAAAATCTTGGAGAATCGGTCCTTTAACCAGCTTATATAAGAATCAAGTGCGTAGTTTCCCTTTTGGCCAAATAAAACTTGCCCCTCTTATGAACTGACCTTCATGCAACAACAATCTGATCTAGCAAAACCGGATTCACGTCATTGGCAAAAAAGATGCTTTCTTTCAACTGACGAACCGTGGGTGCCCCGGTCAAAGGATATCCTAGTTATCGGCGAGCCAATGTAGGATTATAATTGATGCAACCCTTAGTTCCCATCAACGGTACATTTGGAAACTCTACACAACTAGCAATGATCTCAGATCCAATCGACATGGTGTTCCAAACTATATCATATGAGGTGAGTGCGGTGATTCGGCTGGACCACTTCACGGTTTTAGCACAATCAACAAATGCTCCATGCTTTGGCAAATGTGTACTGAACCATCGATAAAGCAAAGGCATGCAACCCATAATGCGCCCTTTTTGACCATGACGTGAGTGAATGGCATAATATGTGTCGGCCAAAATAGTAGGAACCGGATTGTCATTCATGAATACAGAAATTGCAGCAAAATCCACGAACTTCTCAAAAGAGGGAAAAATTACCATACCATAGATCATGGCGGCTAAAATAGTGTTGAAGCTTTTCCAACAACCAATCTTGGAAAATTCATCAGCTTTGACTAGAAGGAAACCCAAGGGAAGTCCACAAGTGCGGTCCTTCGAAACCCAATTATCCCTTACTTCACTAACACGCAAACCAAGGGCTTTAGCAATGGCTTCGAAATCTGGAATATTTGTTGTTTTGACAAAAGGCAAATTGCTTGTGATGCTGATACCCAAAAGGAAAGAGTACTCCTCAAGGGTAGGTGCTAACTGATAGTCTTGAAAGGTAAAACACCTAAGCTCACTATCATAGAATTGGAGTAGAGACTGCATGGCGAAGAACTCATAACCTTCCATCAATAACGACAATATATTCCCATGATCCTTCTTGAAATCTCTCTTAAAATCTTTCACAGAGTGCCTCTGGCTCTCACTTCGGAGATGCCAAATGAACAAAAGGAATAGATGGAAGTCTTCTTTAGAACTTCAATGTTGGTCTGATTGTTGGTATCCATCCTGATGTTGATAATAAACCACAAGAGATCCTGGAAATGATATGCATGCAGAGTTAGATAAAATAAACATGTTTTTTCTGACATTTCTTTTAAGAAAAATAAACATGCTATGATGCAGGTACATTATGCATTGATCATGGGTTTACTACTTCCATGAACACTGATCAAAATACTGTGCTGTTTCTGCTCTGATTGAAGAAAACTGGAATTCGGGCAGAATAACGACTAGAAAATACCACTGAATGGGATAATAGATACTGACAGAAAATACTGAGTCACCAACAGAAAATACCAAGTCACCAACGGTACATGTAATAATCATGATCCCACCCCGCTCACAGGTGAAACTAAGGCTTGGGTAAGGTCGTGGTAACTCCAGGATCTAGTTCGCCTAGAGAAACTACCATCATATCACCTACGTGAAGATGATAGCCCCCTGATTGAACCTCCCTTGAAGCATGGACGACATGCCAGACTACAAGATCTACATTACGGTATCTGACATATTCCACTCTATTCCTAGGTGTCCTATATGTCTCTCGGACGGGGTATGGGGCCTTTTACCTCTTGTAACTCCCACCCACCAAAGAAACAGAGCATAGCACAACAACCCAACCAGTATATAAAAGCAGTAAATATGCCACATAGAATGCAATGCAGACATACAAAGGATGATGTGATAAAGCAATAAAGTGAGTAAATAGACAAACACCCAACAGACATGAAAAAGAAAGCTAGGATCAACTCCTGGATGGACTAGCAATAGGTCAACTGTCCCCAGTGGAGTCGCCAGCTGAAACCACCTGGCTGAACTTCCAACTGATAGGGGCGTATCATTGGAGTCTCCATCGAACGTCTTTTATCTCACAGAGGATAAAGGAAAACATCGATTAAACCTGAAGGGGAGAAATCGCGGTCCTACGACCGAGAGATTGAGAGAATCTAGGTAAGGGAGTTAGTTACGCGAGGAGAAGGGATTAGCACCCCACACGCTCGTAATACTCTACAATATCCACTTCTATTTTCTAGCTAAAGGGTGTGTTATATCTATCTATGCTAAATCGCTACAATGCATGCAAAAGAAAAGAGGAAATAAAGAAACTACGGGAAAAAGAAGGAAGTATTTACAAAGTTTGCTCGATCGAGCCCTGTGACAAGATGCATACGTATTCTCGTGTGCAATAGGAAAGTTAGAGTGTCGTAGTTTGGCTCACTTGTTTTGGTGAGTTTTGTGTTTTTTACTTGTGAAAAAGGTTTTAACCACAAAAGAAAATGCGCCAGTAGGCGGAAAGAGTTTGTCTTGGTTGGTTGATTTTACCTTGTGAAAGGAGTTCAAACCGTAAGTGTTTTTTTTTCGAAAGAAAAAGAAAGCAAGTTTTAGTTTTAATTACATGCAAGGATGCAAAAGAAACTAGCAAAACAAAAGGGAGACTAGCTAAGTACTAACCCTAATGGTGTCATGAAAAGATTGGACCTATGGTTGACTACCTATGTCAACATGCAAAGGATGTAAATCCTAATGTCTAGGCTTGAGAATCTATCATAACCGAGCAGCTCTAGGGGAAAGCTATCTTATATCCGTCTTGGTTGTAGAACCAAGGGATGCAAGGGGATGAAGCAATCAAGTGCTTTGGAAGAAGCACACAAGCAATGCAATGCGCAAACAAATGTCAAACAATTTGTAGGCGTAGCCCACAGAGCAAATGATGTGAGTTTTGCAATAAATGCGAACCCCAGGAATGAGTGGAGAGTCAGAATAGGGAACTCTGGTCACTTTTGTAATCGACTCGATAGGAATAGTAACACGATTTGCGTGCACCATACAGACACGGACTAGAACTGCGGGGGACGACTGCCGACCCTTTCCACTTGCCCATATATCATTGACTCTATAGCAAGAAATATAAAAAGCGGGACTTTGCTTGGATGTTCCACGTCGGGTGTCCTAACCACTTCTGACCTATGCAAGCACAATTGTAAACACAATGAAAAGTGCCTTCCTATGCACGGATGAGGACTTTAAATAAACCAAACACAATTAGCAAACCAAAGCGCCCTAAACGGGTCTTTAAATAAACCATAGGGGTTCCTGAACATGCTCCAACTACGAAAGCCCCATCATACATCTCTATTCCTACTTCTCATGGCAAAAGAAATCTGTAAAGCCCTACTTCTCATGATATCTAAGAAAGCTGTAAGAGAATGCGATAAATGGTGTAGAAACTACCACACAGATATAAAATCCAAAGAGCACTGCGAGCTAATGAAATACTCCAGAATACTTCAAGTACTGCAGCCACGCAATAAGAGTAAATAGGTGAGAAGGACTCAAGGTATCAAAACAAGCGGAGTGCGCGTTCATGCACACACGAAGCAAAAAAACACCTGCAAGAGAACCACACAATGAGATAATAGAATGTACGCGTATGCGCACAAGCAAAAGGAACGTGTGTATACACATTTCACTCGAGATATGCCTGCAAAAAGGGAGTTAGACCCAAAAGGAAAGCAAAATGGATGTATACGTGGGTATACAAACGTGAAATATCGAAGAATTGTGTCATACGTGTATACAACACAAGCTCCTGCATCAAATACATCTCAAACAATGGTTAGGAGTGTTAGAACACCTATTGTTTGCACTTGGAATTAAGAAAGAACAAAAAAAAAGTTCCATGCCGCGCTAAGCCTGCTATACCGCGCTAAGCGTGACCTGGACAAAATGTTTGGCGCTTAGTGCGCTCCTGGTGGCGCTAAGCGCGACCTGCAACACAGAAGTCAGTAACTTTGGCGCTTAGCACGCTTCTGGTGGCGCTAAGCGCGGTCTGTAACCTGTAAAATTTCCTTGTTTTGATCTGAATCACATGTCCATGACATTCTCAATGCCAAAGTTCAATCCATGCAATCAAGCAACAGTTCCAATGTTCTAGATGAAAATCAAATGCATGAACATGTGAGGAATGCAAGTCAAGATAACAATTCCAATGTTCTATATGAAATTCAAATGCATGAACATGTGAGGAATGCAAGTCAAGATAACAGTTCCAATGTTCTTAGATGAAATTCAAATGCATGAACATGTGAGGAATGCGAGTAGAAATAACAATTCCAATGTTCAAGAATTAAAGTATGAACATGTTAAGAATGCAAGTTGAATCAACAATTCTAATGCTCATGTATCAAGAATTAAAGTATGAACATGTTAAGAATGCAAGTTGAAACAATAATTCTAATGCTCATTGTGAAAATTGTGCATGAACATGTTAAGAATACAAGTTGCAACAACAATTCTAATGTTCACATGCAAGATTATGTATGAACATGTCAAGAATGCAAGTTGAAACAACAATTCTAATGTTCATGTGCAAGATTATGTATGAACATGTTAAGAATACAAGTTGAAACAACAATTCTAATGTTCATATGCAAAGATTAATGCAAACAAATCATGCTACATTGAAGTATTGGAAGCTCATGTAAAGTCTAGGTTATACATTAACACAAACACTTGGAATGCATATGCAATGGATTTATGTACAATGCATGATGTACCTAGTGATCAAGATGCCTTGAAATCTACATGTCGACACACTTCGAATGCAAATTATACCTCAAATCAACATGAATCAATGCAATTCAATCAAACTAAATGTTCTCTAATGTATGAGCATGTGGTAGATGATGCAAGATGCATAAATTTATGGCCTATGTGCAAGGTAAATGCAAATGCACAAGAGTCATCATGTTAAAATCCAATTTCAAAGAATTCAAGAATGAAAGTTCTAGAATCACATTGAATTCACATGCAATTTCAATAATAAAAGTCAATAATAGCTTAAAATAAGTGCTTAAATGAACTAAACACTTACTTGAACTTGAAATTTGAATCAAATTGAAGAGGAATTCCTTGTGCTCTTCAAAGAAAATACCAAATCAACACCGAATTGATGATAATCGTTGGAATTGACCTTGAATTCTTGAGGAAAACTTGAAATCTTCAATGGAGAATTGAAGAGGATGAGAAAGAAGTCCTTGAATCTTGAAATTGAAGAGAAATCAAGATGAGACAGTTCCTTCTATATCAAATTCGAGCAGAAGAAGGAGAAGAAGATCAAGATTCTGTAAAAAGAAGTTGCGATGAGAAAATCAGGAAACGCAGGGCGCGCTTAGCGTAGTGAGGCGTTCTTAGCGCGGTCTGTGGTGGTGACAGGTGTCAGCCAGAGGTCCAGTGGCAGCTTGTGGTGGTTGCTTGGAGGAAAAACTGAAGTTTTAAATTGTTCTTGAATTTTGCTTTGGATTTGAGAGAGAATTAGAGTGTGATTGGTAGTGAAAATTAAGCAAATGATTGTGTTCTTGTGATTTGTGAAGGAGAAAATCTATTTATAGTTCTAGGAGTTGGGCCTAGATCCAATGATCAAGCCTAAATCATGATTATCCGAATAATTTTCGTAATTAGTCCAAAACTGCCAAATCCGTGAGAAATTTGCAGTCGAAATGTAAACGAAAAGTGTCCGAAATGTGATTTTGCTTGCCTGACTCAAAATTTCGACTTGATCGGGTGAACGGTCAAGGCGAAAGGAATTTTTGAAGTTTCAGCACAGTTTTCAGACAATTGACACATGCAAAATTTGATTTGCGCTCTCCTAAGAAAATGCCTTGAACGAAGGTCTTCTGATCAAAATCTGCAAAAGAGTGTTTCTGAGGCAATCGAAGCTAACGAAATTTGTGAACTTTTGGCACTGGTCCCACCTCGTTTCGATAAAAATCGAGCGAGATATGATTTTTTCGAACTTCGCGTATCAGAGGAAAATTACTCGATTCAGCTCAAAATCAACCCCCGAAGAATAAAATTATGGTATTGATTGGTGAGGAACCAGATCTTGAGTTGCAAATGAAAGTTGTAGATGACTTCGATACAGAATTTTAAAAATCGGTCCCACTCAGTTTCGAGTTTCCATCTGGAAGATATGAACTATTTAGTGGGTAGAACGCACGGTTCAACACTAAAATTCAGTTTAAACCGCTGGAGAAATCAATTTCCTTGGGAACCTTCCTCACACAATTTGCTTCCGTCTTTCAAACAAAAATTGTAGGTAATAATGAGAGGAACTCTCCGGTCAAAAATCATCAGAAAATATCCGACGAGCTGAGAGATACGCCTTCTGGAGTGCCCAAAACGCGCCGAAAACCCAAAATTCACTTTATTGAGAAATTAGCGAATAAACTCTCTTTTTTCTGGTTTGCCACTTGAGATACCTTGAACCTGGTAACCTCATGATCAATGCTATGTTATGCGACTACATGTATGTTTATGCGACCGAGTTATAAGCCAGAAATACAAGAAAAAGGAGGGTAAATTTTGGGGTACAACACTGCCCCATACATGTTTTACTCGCAAGCTCAACCAATGTAATCATGAAGAAATTTTATAGATATAACAACTTGTGATTTAATGAAAAGGAGAAAGATAACTTATCTTTTCGCGCTGGATATTTTGTTTTCGAGTCTGTCAGGACTTTGATATGGAAGTGACTATAAAGCCGGTGTCGACGACTTCATGAATCATTCTCGTCGTTGATTCACCCAACTCCAGCATTCTCCGGTTTCTTATGGTCATGACATGTAACAGAGATAGGCGCGGAGTTAATAGAGGCTACAAGAACCACCGACTTTATAGGACAGAACGCCATTACACACGAGCCCCTGCTTATATGTGATTCATCTCTAAAACAATGATGCCTTATAAATCATGAACCCGAAATCTTGCCGATTTTGCCTTCATGAAAATACATATCGCACTCCTAAGGCCATAAATTATCATGCTATCTTCACAAATACAGATCCGATGCCGCCCCTTCCTTGGGCATAACATTGTTACTTATATGATGTTTGTAACATATCTTATCTTTTAGTGTCAATAACGTTCTGTCCACAACTGATGAAAGAGCCCTTTGAAGGCGTCTCCATATATTTTTGAACTCGCAACTCTTAGCATCACACCATTTTGTCGTATTGACAAAGCAATTCGGCGTCTGACACTGAATATGCTTCCAGGCGGTAATTTTCTTCTTCGCATTTTTCCTGATCTCGACATGACGTATGCCTATTGACTTGGTGCACTTTTGATAAGATTTCTGGATTCACCAACGCACCATGGTCTGACTATTAGAGAAATGATCTCACAACAGCCTATGTGATGTAGTTTTCGTAACATCCTGAAAGCCATTGTCCAGAACCCATAATGGTTTGTTATCAGTTTCATCTCTGACTTCGACACAACTTTAGCCCGTCATACGAATTGAACATTGTTGCTTTCTTCAATTTTCTTTTCATCAGCATAAAAAATAACACAAAACATATCAGTTAGAATCACACATATATTTTGTAACAGCTACCTAGTCAATCCTGAAGCTCTTTGAGATATAGAAGCGTTTATTTTCAATTATCGTATGTGTTTCTACTTAATGATGAACGCTTTCTTTATGTAATAATATTAAATTTACAGCAATACACCATTTAATATTAAATTAATAGAAAACAATAGAACTTATCTTGAGGCCTTTGGTGTCTTTATAGATGATTCAGGCACGCCTTACAGTGAGATCAATATAGGTTGAAACTGCTACTGCCGCGGACCAATTAGGGATGATAAGAAGAGTTTCGACATAGGAGACCCATCAAAGCTACAATCTTTTTGCATAAAGTCTCCCTTTCTGTGAAGAACGAATCGGCTCCAATTTGCCACAAGATCTCAACTTCCATGGTATGACTACTGTGAATAGATATGGCCTCGTATCGTCGAGATTCATTGGAAAGTCGATGATGCTCACGGTATAGACTCGCCGACTACTCTGATTTCACTTTAATAACGTTAGCAGCATATCAGATTCATCCCGGAACCGAATAGAACGTTATCTCACGATCTACAACTATCACAAAGATCAAGGTGTTGTGCTCGTCGGCGAAAGAGATTTTGGGACCTGATGTCCCTCTATTTCATCACCCAAACTGAGGAGTATATATATATATATATATATATATATATGATCATGCACAAAATCCTCAGCCGAGATGGATGCCTGGATGGAAGGATCCGGGATAGGTCTCGACCATCAAAGAGGAGATCTATGTCCGACTTGGATCTCGGGGAAGACACGAGGGCGGCTTAGGCCCGAGTGTAGCTCGGCGTACTCCGGTGGGAGCGATTGAATAGACGTTATGAAGATGAAGAGTTCCTAGAGTCTTTATGAGACGTTACTAGTGAATGATTACAAGTTGTAACAGCTAACTCCTTGCCTTAAAAGCCATGCTTAATGAGTGAAGGCGATTCTGGAAGGAAAAAATAGCTTCAAGGAAGGAATGATATAAATAGGGCTCTTGATGATAAACAAGACAATCATGAAGCTTGGAACTCAAGTTCACGACACTTGAGCTTCCAAATCCCTAAAATCATTTTAATAAGGTTTTCCGCAAGAATATTTGGCGCCCTGGGGCCTCGGTGAAATCATTCGGGCCGCCTAAGTAAAACATATATCTGGGCGACAATGTCTCAGCGTCAGCGGATCCACCGGATCTCACTCGATTCTTGTGGCAATGATCGGCGACCTCGTCGGCATAACGAAACACCGAGGATAACGTTCAAGCCCTTCAACGAAGAGCTTGGAAGGCGAAGATCAGAAGTAGAACCTGCGGAGCCACAACCTTTGTCTCGAGGCAATGCAGGAGGATGTTGTTCGAGATAATTTCAAACCCCTGTCGGCATCATACGATGGCAAGAGCGGACCCCAGGGCATCATTGTTGTTAACAACACGATGGCACTTATTGAACAACCGACTCCAAGTGCAAACGATGGCGGTACCTTGAGAGTCGGCCTTGTTGCGGTATATGGGGCTGCCAGGTTATGCAGTGAGCTATCAAGATTTCAAGCGGAAAATCATTCAGCGGTTCTGGTAATCGTCATCGCAGGTAGCCAATACCTCCCTCTTCAATGTGAAACAACGCGCGAGTCTCTCGGGGACTTCATGGCTAGATTCGAGGAGACTATCAAGTCTCACATCCTAATCGGAGATATTTGTGGCTGCGTTCGGCATGGCCTTAAGGCGGACAGTTCAATGAGTCCTTAGCCCAAAACCCAAAAGCATGGGAGATCATTACTCGGGCGAGTGCTACGTGAAGGGAGAAGAAAGTAACATGGGCGAGCTCGAGATTCTAAAGGCGGGGGCGGGATGGCGACGAGTCCGATCACGGATAATGCCACCACCGTGAGCAGCTCGAGACAAACGACAACCGGCGTCCATGATCGGCTTCCGGTTCGAGGCGTTCGCCCTCAATACCGAAGGAAGATATCCTCGGGGCGTCGGTCATTTAAAGCGCTCACTCACCTTGAGGGTAAGTGGTTAACTGGTTCTAGGAAGTGATCCGAGAGCATGGTGTGAATTTCATCGTCGAAGGGCACACCACGGTCTGCGTACAATGCGGAGGAGATCGAAATTAATTCAAAGAGGAAAGTGTCAACATATGTGAAGGAAGATCTGGGCGGACCAAGCGGATTCATCCAGCGAGATCCGGTTTCGACTCCGGTCCAAGAAAAAGGCAAATGGAGGAGGTAAAGGAAGCAAGGTCGACCGGCATACTCTAAACACCATCTCCGGGATTTGCGGAGGTGGCTCCACTGGTTCACCAGAAAAGATGCTTGGGGCTCGGCGTACCGTATTGGAACTTGAGGTTTGATCCGGGTGGTAACCTTCTGGGAAGATGCCAAAGTTCTTCCACATGAAACGACCAATGGTGATTGAGGTGCGGATCCGGGATTGGGGCGTTAAGCGTGTGTCGACCGGGAAGCTCCGGGGCGTCCTCTCGGGAGGCCTTCAAAGGTATGGGTTTGAGCCAAATGAGTTGTTACCTTTCGGGAACTCTTGTAGGGTTCTCCGTGACGAGCGAGTGCGGGTATCTCCTGTATCAACTACTTTTGGAGAAGGAGAAAATGCCAAGGCCGTGCAGTTAGGTATTTGGTGGTTAGCGTCGTCACCCTACAACATTATCGTAGGCCACCTTTTTAATGCACTTGAGCGTATGTCAACCTTGTTCTTGACTATGAAGTATCCTCTCGGGGCAGGCGTGTCGGGTTATCCGTGGGGACCAAGGTTTGGCGGAGGTGCTATAAAGATAGTCAAGCTAAGAAAAGGTCGGGTCTATCGAAGCCTCTCAAAAACATGAAGTAGGCATGGTCGACATTGATCCAAGAGAAAGGGCGGGAGGATGGACTTACTCCTGGAGGAGGTCAAAGATGTTCGGATCGGCCCATTGCCCTCGCATAATTACCCACCTCGGGCAGATTGACAAAGGAGGAGGAGGAGATAGTCCAGTATTAAGGCAAAATCTAGACCTTTTTGCACAGGAAGTCGAATATGGGGCATAGATCCGAAATCATGTGTCATCATTTGTCAATTGATCCGGTCCGCCGGTGTCACAAAGGCGGAAGATGGGGAAGAAAGGGGGCAGTGTTCGGAGGAAGTAGGAAAGTTGTTGAAAGCGGTTTCGTGAAAGAGGTACAATACCAACTTGGCTATCAAAGCGTCGTTATGGTGAAGAAGAAAATGGCAAGTGGAGGATGTGCGTAGACTTCACCGACCTGAACAAGGCATGTCCGAAGGATCCATATCCATTACCTCACATTGACGTTTGATCGCGACTCCTCTGGTTTTCGCCTCCTAAGTTTTTGGATGGGTACTCGTGGTACAATCAAATTGCAACCCGTTGATCGTCCACGACCTTCATGGCGGGCGAAAGAATTTCTATTCTGATTATGCCGGTTGGTTTGAAAGGCCGTGCGACCTACCGTGATGGATATGGTGTTTGCCCTGATTGGGCCTTAATATTGAAGTATATGTAGGCGACATGGTGATAAAAACCACGTCGGATGAAGACCATGTGATAGACATTAGGGAGACCTTGGCGGTTCGGAAATTCAATATCGCGCGAACCGGACAAGTGTACATTTGGAGTTCAAGCGGCAAGTTCTGGGTTTCATGCTCACAAATCGGGTATCGAGGCCAATCCGGACAAGTGCCGGGCGATCATTGACATCAAGTCCGACCTCGTCACGAAAGTCTGACAGTAGCGGCGTTTGGCGCGTTGTCGCTTTTGTCTTGTGCGGCGACAAATCCATTCATTTCTTCTCGGCAATCAAGAGAGCTCGGTTTGAATGGGCGGAAGCATGTGAAGAAGTATTCGATGGTGTAAAGCGATTCTTTATCGGCACCTCGGTACTAGTCGAGACCCGAAGGTTCTCAATTGACACTTTACAGGCGATGGCGGTGGAGCAATCAGCTCCGTGTTGGTGCAGACACGGATGAGGAGAGCGTCCGTTATATTTTGTGAGTAAGGTATTAAAGGCGGAGACCGGTACGGAAGATAGAGTTGGCCTTGGCGCTTATGACCACAGCACGGCTTCAGACATTACTTCCTTGGACACCGTCCGGTGAAGACTAATTTTCCTTTAGGCGGTGTTTAGAAGTCGGACGGCGGAAGGATGGTGTCTGGGCCGTAGAACTGCTCAGTTATGAGATCGGTTTAGGTCCTCGTACAGTATCAAATCCCGTCTCTAGCTGATTTCATGGTGGAACTTGTGCATTCGCCGGAGAGGATGTTACTCGAAGTGGATTATGCATCGATGGCTCACTACAATCTCAAGGTAGTGGCGCGGGTAGTTGGAGGGTCCGGAGAGATGGTGCAGAATATTCTTTGCGTTTGGATTTCTACGAGCAGCAACCCGAGGAGAATATGAAGCTTTGCTGGCGGTGCGAGGTTAGCTTTGGAAGTGGGGTGACACACTTCTGGTCGTCTGATTCTGATTGGTGGGCGGACGAGTGGACGGTCGTTTGATTAAGGATCCCATTTTGGAGAAATATTGCAACAAGCCGTTTCATTGGTCGTGGTTTGGGTTTTGAAATATGTCATGTGGCGGAAGGAAATTAGAGCCACGTTATACTATCGAGGTTGGCTAGTTCTAAAGATTAGGGTGAACAAATCGGTCATCCGTGAGTACTTCGGTGCCGGTGTGGAAAAAGGAGATCCACAGCAATGCGTGAGGTAGATGGCGGGTGGATGAAATCGTTCGTTATCTACAACAAGAAGGTTACACGAAGGCAGGGAGAAGGCCAAACAGATCAAGAGGATTTCATCTCGGTTTGTAATGGGTCAGGAAGCTATACCGTTTGATTGTGCGAGCTCTAATATTCTTACGTGTTATCGAGAAGAAGATATCAATAGTGATGAAAGAAGTTCATGAGGGGACTTGTGGTCATGGAGGAGGAAGAACTGGCTGGTGGTCGGATCTTAAATTGAGGTATTACCGTTAACAAAAGATTATCCGTGAATATGGCCTGATACATAAAATGCGAGGCGTTAAGCTCATTCACGCACCATCCGGGTTCTTGCATACCGTTACGGTGCGTGGCCTTTTTTATCGGTGGGGGCGACATCACGGGTCCATTCCGGTGGCTCGGGCGGTTGAAGTTCTGATAGTAGCGGTGGATTATTTTACTAAGTGGATGGAGGCGAAGCCGTGTCTCGGATCTCGTGAGGGGGTTCGGTGTTTTATTGGAGAAGCATCATTGCCGATTTGGATTACCTCGGGTCATTGTCTCGGACAGGGGGCGATTTGCAAGTACTTGGTAGTAGAGTTACGCAAGGAGCCGGAATCAAAACAAGTTTATGTCAGTGGAGCATCCACAGTGATAAATGAGTCGGCCAACAAGGTCATGCTGTCACGATAAAGAAAGGCGGATTGATTAAAGGGTTATGGGCACAATGCCTACATGAAGTTTTGTGGGCATACCATACCACCATCCATTCCAAGCGAGACTCCTTTTAGGATGGTTTTGGGCGATGCCATGATTAGGTAGAAGTGGTTTTACCCTCTTGGCGTCGAGAAAATTTTGAAGGGCCAATAACCAAGCTACGAAAGAAGGGCGGACTGGGCGAGATAAAGGGACGGCCCATATTCAGATATGACCAAGCAAAGAATGACCGGGCGCTTCAATTTGCAAGTGAAGCGAGGGTTCAAAGTTGGAGATTTGGTACGCAAGAGATAACCGATCCTACCAAGAGGGTGGCTAGATCTGGGAGGAGGGACCATTGGTCTCGGAAGAATTGCAAAATGGAGCCTATAAATTGGAAGCGTTGGACGGATCGGGATTACCAAGAACTTGGAATTTGCAGTCTTAAGTTTTATTTTAGTTAAATATCTTTATATAAAATAATTGGTGTACTCTTTTCCTAGGCAAGGGCGGGGTTTTAATGAAGACATCTATCTAATAAATTATTTTGCGCATGTCGATCGATGGCAACAAATGGCGGCGTCTGATAAGCTCGGTCTATGATCGTCTTTCGATCACGGAAGGCTACATTCCTGAGGAATACTCCTTGGTCAACCTCGCTTGAGGCTCTCGAACCCTATGGCGTCTTTGCTTCAGCTCGGTCTATGATCGTCTTTCGATCACGGAAGGCTCTGTTCTACGAATACTCCTTGGTCAACCTCGCTTGAGGCTCCGAACCCTATGGCGGCGTCTTTGCTAGCTCGGTCTATGATAAATCTTCCGATCACGGAAAGGCTCTGTTCTCGAGGAATACTCCTTGGTCAACCTCGCAGGGCTCACGAACCACTATGGGGACGTCTTTGCTAAGCTCGGTCTATGATCGTCTTTCGATCACGGAAGGCTCATTCCTCGAGGAATACTCCTTGAGTGACCGCTTGAGGCTCGAACCACATGGCGTCTTTGTAGCTCGGTCCCTATGATCGTCTTTCTGCACGGACCTTCCGGTCAAGCTGGTTGGGCTCTGAAACAATTTCGGGTCATCCTATAAGGCTCACGAACCTGGAATGAGACTACGAACCGTTGATAGAGCAATCTTGAAGAATGGAACAAAACATTTCTTGAAATTGCATCTAAACATTCCAACACTTTTTCTTGATCTGACAAGTGAGGTTGACAAGAGATCACGTGTGGGTTCTGAACAAATGTTATGTATTCTTTTCTCAAAACCACTAGGATTGCTTGTTGCATCACAGCCCAGGGAACTATAAATATCACATAAAGTTAACTAGACTTGGAGGATTGGTAACAAAACTTCGAGAAAGCAAAAGCAATTAAAATAGCCCGGTAGGGCGAATATTGATACAAATGGCATAAGCCGTGAGCGAATATTCAAAATACGCATCCGCTACAAGGGATGACTAACTATAAAGCCAAAAGAAGAGTCGAGTTGAGTCGGCGGATCGGCATCCATCTTAGCGTTTTCTTTGCTAATAGTTAGTTTTTGTCATCTTAGTCAACCTCCACCGACTTCCCATCCACAATGCTCTTGAAGTAATCAACCTCACGAGATGTCTAGAGTAGGGATATAGCGAGTTGACTTGAGCTTTGGCACGGTCAGCCAAGTCCCGGCATCGACGTACCCGTACAGGATTTCTTGATTAACTTTCCTAGCTTCGGAGCATGATTTCGGAATCCTGAACTTCTTAGACATCTGGGCAAGCTCATCTTCAAGGTCTTTATCCGTTTCTTGGCTTAATTCTTCTCTTCAAGGCTTGAAATGTCATCAATGACCTCAGAGTTTGTTCTTGAATGCATTGTTGGCATTGAGAAAGGCGCTGGGTGTCGGCTAACCTTTTGACTTCTAACTCGGATCGGTCTTTTTCTTCTCCGCGATCACGAGACTGAACAAGCTTGGGTGAGTGACACACCTCATCGGTATGAGCTCGGTACATTTTAGTGATACTGCTGCGAGCCTAGGCCGGTCGGTTTGTTCACATCGATTGTGGCATTTAGATGATCATCGAAACTTGAGGCCGTCAAAATCGGTGGAGCGGGCCGATTTTACGAAGAAGCATGATCATAGCTACCTCCGGTATCCTTTAGCAAGTTGGAGATGGCCCATCTGCGAGTTAGTCTCATTCCCCATAACGGTCTTGACTTTTTGGGATAGGCTCGGGACATCTGCGGTTCTCTGAGGCTTTGGTGGGAAGCGAGAGAGAATGATTGTTTGGAGGCGAGGGTCCGAGTCGTGGCGTTTTCTTTCCGGATTACGCACTTCGGTCCGGCCGTTGGATTTGGACTCGGAAGGCCGCCAACATCCATCCGGCGGTAGCGAACCCGCGTATCGACTATACTTGTTCTTTCATGGACATATCGGTCATTTTATGCGAAAAGCGGAACAAGGAGTAAGCATACAAATAAATAAAAATGGAATAAAGCTAAATGAAAAAGCTTACCTAGGAAGGACTTCCTCGGGAGGTAGAACGAAGTAGATCCTTGACTGGGATCGGTCGAAGGAGTCGAATTTCTAGGAAAGGATCTCGAATCACTCGAGACTATCATAGTCAAAACCGAGGAAGAGGCGGATCACAAGTCCAATAAAGGGGAACTTATGATGCCCATCGTGCCATAAATAATATAAAGGCACGGGACCCACATCTAACTTTCGGAGAAGCGTTCTTTGTAGCCCTTGAAATTGGAGGTGTAGGCTTGGAGAAACTTCTTTTTGGGATGCCATAGCAACCCAGTTTCCAGGCTCCGTGCTTTTTATTTCGAAGAAGGAAAAGAACAGACCAACGGTGGGGGTTATAGATAGGGCTCGGCATATTATTTCAAAGGCCGGATGAAGCCCCAACTGTTAGGACGGAGTTGGGAGGAGCAAAGATTGATGAGTACGAAGGATATCGGTCTCGAAGTGGGAGAAGAATTGAATGTCAAACTCTTGATCACCCGGTATAAAGTAAAACCGCTCTGGTTTGACCTCTGAGGGCGGATCGTGGACACTTTCCCCGGACTCACAAGACTCCAGAATCACGTCATCTTAGGTCTCCACAGCCAGGCGAGACACTTCTTAAAAAGAGCGTGAAGCGACAATTTCTTCGATCTTGTATCGAGGCTCCGTTTAAAGCCTCAGCTTCTCCTTTGATCGAACGGTTGGTTTCCATTATTAGCTCCACGAACACGAAGTCAGGGTCATAATCACTCTCCCGAAGTAAACTTGATGCAAACCCTATCGTGACTCTCTTTAGGTCAGTTATTCTTTGAGCATTGATCATCCATTGCACATTCCTCGAAGCAGGGTTTTTCGTTCCTCGTTTTCTAAGTGGATTTTGCGACCAAAATCATCGCATTCCTAATGATGACCATGTTTAGAATGAAACAAAAAAGCAATGTAGGAAAAGAGGATACGAGTTTGATGATCGATCGTGAAAGGATGTGTTTTGAAATGGCGGCGAAAAAGGCCTTGATGGGATTTGATTTGAGAAAGATTTCTGGAGAGCAATTAAGTGAAATATAATGAGTAGGAGGAAAGGGTGGCGTGAAATCAGGTTTCCATATTATAGGGCAATCACGCAAAATATACAAGTGACCGTTGAATGGTGTCACGTGGGTCACGTGTCACACTTTGGAAAAGTTTGAAAATGTAACACATCTCGCTAAGGTATTAAGGGTTCAAAGCTGTTTGAGTAAACACAGTTCAAGTTTAAAACCGGCGACCAAGGGGCTTATGATCATACAAATCCTCGGCCGAGATGGATGCCGGATGGAAGGGATCCGGGATAGGTCTCGACCATCAAAGAGGAGATCTATGTCGAGCTTGGATCTCGGGGAAGACACGAGGAAGGCTTAGGCCGGTGTGGCTCGGCGGGTACTCGATGGGAGCGATTGAATAGCGTTATGAAGATGAAGAGTTCCTAGAGTCTTTATGAGACGTTACTAGTGAATGATTACAAGTTGTAACAGCTAACTCCTTGCCTTAAAGCCATGCTTAATGAAATGAGGCGATTCTGGAAGGAAGAAATAGCTTCAAGGAAGGAATGATATAAATAGGGCTCCATGATGGATAAGCAAGACAATCGCAAGCTTGGAACTCAAGTTACGACACTTGAGCTTCCAAATCCCTAAAATCATTTTAATAAGGTTTTTCCTGCAAGAACAATATATATATATATATATTGTACGGTGATATTGTAGATATTGTACGGTGATCTTAATTTAGATTGTCGTAAGGACGACGTGAGAATCTTGTTTGTGTGGCCTAGGAATAATTTCACCGAGGTCCCACGGTGGGCGCCAAATGTTCTTGCTAGAAAAATTATATGATTGATTTTGAGGGATTCAGAGGCTCAAGTTGGATGATTTAGCCTCCAAGCTATAAGTCTAGATTACCCCGCAGTCTGGAGTCCTTAAATAATAGGTATAATGCCTCTCCCGTGCAGCAGAGAGAGAGGTTTTGAGGGAATTAGAGAGAGTCTTGGATGAGCTCCCTTTTCCCATGGCCATAAGGCCTCTTTATATAATGTAGCCATCACTAAAGATCATGATGACGTAATCGTCCATTAATACTCGTAACCGCCTTTTAATGGCTCATAACGTTCGTAACGTCCGTAACCGTCGTCTATTGACTTTTGTAACTATAACCCGATCTGGCATTACCTGACCAACACAGTTAGGATGCGGACATACGACTAGCGTGTCCGGCCTAGATACTCGGCTCCGATCTTGAGGTTTGTAGAGGTGCTTCCATTATCGGCTTATGGCCTTGATCATGCATAAAATCCTTAGCGAGATAGTAGTCCGGAAGAGAATTCCGGGACCGAGATCTCGGGCCCAGGGCGGGGTTCTTATCCGACACGGATCCGGGGTAGGAGAATAGGGTCGGATCGGCCAAGGATGTATCTCGTCGGTTTATCAGAGTTGGAGGCCAGGTGGAGTAAGATGTTATCGATTGGGGCTTGAAGAATCCTAGAGCCTTTATGAGGCGTTACATAGCGAATCATCACACTTACGATTAACTTCCTTCCTGACCATGGTTAAATGCATCGAAGCGATTCACGGAAGGGAAGGATGGCTCCATGGAAGGAGGATATAAATAGGGCTCCACTTGAGTGATAAACAAGACAATCATAAGCTTGGGACTTGAGTTATGACACTTGAGCTTCCAAATCCTAAAATATCTTCTTGAGTTTTTCACCCAGAACATTGGCGCCCGTGTAGCCTCGGTGAAATCAATCCCGGGCCTTTGCACACATAAACATCTGGGGCGACAATGTCTCAGCTTCACCGGATCCGCGGATCTAACTCGGTCTTGGCCATGATCGATGACTGCGCCGGCGTAATGAAACTCTTGAGGACGGCGTTCGAGCCCCCGGTGAAGAGTTTGAATGACAGAGAAGGAACATGGCCAGAACCTCTGGGCCACGGCCTTTGTCCCGAGCAATGCAGGAGGATGTCGTTCGAGATAATTTCAAACCCCTGTCGCGGCGTAAACATGATGGCAAGCGGATCTCGAGAACACGTCATTACGATTAACAACACAATGGCTCTTGTTGAAACCGATTCCTAAGTGCAGTTGATGGCGGTACCTTTAGAGAATCGGCCTTCTGGCTGATATATAAATGCCGGTTATACGTGGTGAGCTATCAAGACTTCAATAGAAAGATCATTCGGGATTCTCGGCTAATCGACGACATATGGTGTGACACCTCCTCTTCAACGTGAAGCGGTAGCGCCCGAGAGTCCTCTGAATTTCATGGCTAGGTTGACGAGAGCCATAAAGTCTCACCCCAATCGGAGATATTTGTGTTGCGTTCAGTGGCCTTAAAGCCGGTCGATTCAATGAGTCTTTAGCCAAGCCATTGAGCATGGACAAGATCATTACGGGCCGGTGCTATGTGAAGGAGAAGAGCAACATGGAGGCGGGCTCGAGACTGGGGCGGTCGGGCGTGACGAGCGCACCCGACCACAGATGTTGCCACCACTGTTGAGCAGGCCAGGACGGTGGCTGCGATCACGCCCGCGGTCGGCGAGGCCCGGGGAGGCGTTCACACCCCATAACTCTGAAGGAAGACATCCTCCGTGATATTAATCATTTGAAGCCTTACCACTCCTTGGAAGCGATGAGTGGGCTGATGTCTGATTACGGGAGTGACGGGAGCATGGTGCGGGTTTCATCGTGCGAAGGGCCATACCACGGAATCCTGCAGTTCACGAAGAGAGAGATTGAAAAGTTGGTGCAAAGGCAAGGCATCGACATACGTGAAGGAAGATCTGGGCGGGGCGAAATGTAGCGACGTCCCAGGAGGGACTCGACTTGATTCTAGGTCAAGAAAAAGGGTAAAGTTGTGGAAGAGGTGAAAGGGTGAGAACGACCCGCACACCTCGACACTATTTCGAGGAGGTTTTGGCGGATCCTAGTTCGACGGAAGAGGTATGCTTTCGTGGGTGGGGCATGTTCTCCGCGTTGGAACTTCAAGGTTCGATCCGGGTGATAACTTTCTCGGGTGAGGGCGCGAAGAGTTTTGCCATGAAAATGATCCCATGGTGATCGAGTACAAATCCGAGGCGGGGTGTAAAGCCGTGTTGATTGATCGAGGAGTTCGCGGATGTCCTCTAAGGAAGCCTTGAGGGAATAGGCTTTGGCGAATGAGTTGTTACCTTTAGCGGGACCCTTGTTGGGTTCTGGCATGACGAGTGGGGTTCAGGGTATCTCCACCCACTAACTACTTTCGGGGATGGAGAAAGTGCCAGCTATTCAGGTTAGGTACTTGGTAGATTAGCAGCGTCATCATATAATATTATCTTCATGTCGGACGTCCGTCGTTTAATGCACTTGAGGGTCTTATCAACCTTGTTCGACCATGAAGTACCCCTTGTGGCCGTCGGGATAGTCCGTGGAGACAGGGGCTGGCAGAAGATGCTATAAAGATAGTTTGAAGGCCAAGAAGAGTCGGGATCCGTGAGGCCTCTCAGAAACACGAAGTCGGCATGGTTGACATCGATCGAGAGAAGGGTCGAGGAGGATGGACTCACACCTCGGGAGGAAATCAAGGATGTCGAGGATCGGTGGGTACCACCGCGGGTCCTGTCACAGGAACTCGATTGACAAAGGA
>CM038794.1:186556749-186628202 GCA_021764765.1 Vicia sativa
TGTGACGGAGAAGGATATCAATGGTGGTGAAAGAGGTTCATGAGGGAGTTGTGGAAATCATGGAGGGAAGAGTTTCAGCCAAATGGATCTTAAGATCCGTATTACGGGCCTACTCTAACAAAGGATTGTCTAGAATACGGCATGTTGTTCAAAGTGTCAAACTTTCGCTCCAGCCATTCACACTCCATCCGAGTTCCAGACGCTGCTTGGCCCTGTGGCCTTTTATTAGTGGGGTCGATATCTTAGGCCGTTCTGTGGCCTGGACACCAAGTTCCCGATTGTAGTGGACTATTTTACTAAGTCAGGGAGGCAGAGGTGTGTTCTCGATCTCGCGGATCGAGTTCGCCGTATCGAGTGAGTATCATTTGCCGTTTGGTTACCTCGAGTCATTGTCTCGATAACGGAGCGCATTTGCAAGTGCCTCGTGGTAGAGTTCGTATGAGCTCGAATTCAAAACAAATTTATATCCGTAGAGCACCCACAGTAAAATGGACAGCCGAGCCGGCTAACAAGGTAATATTAAATGCTATAAAAGAAGTCGGATTCCGCCAAGGACTGTGGGCATGATTTACATGAAGTGTTGTGGGCATACCATACCACGCTCATTCCACGACTCAAGAGACTCCCTTTAGGATGGTTTCGAGCCGATGCCATGATACCGTGGAGGTTGTTTTGCCTCTCTTGGCGACGGGAGAATTTGAAGAGGAACTAACAAGCAAGCTTTGAATGAAGAGGATCTTTTGGATGAGATATGGACACGGCCCATATCGTGGAAATGGCGCAAAATAGAGAATGACCAGACGCTTCAACTTACGGGTGAAACAACGTGGCTTCAAGGCTTGAGATTTAGTACTTAAAAAGTGATGATCCTACCAAGAAGGGTGTTAGATCCCAAATTGGGAGGGACCATTCTGTGGTCCTTGAGGAGTTACAAACGGAGCCTACAAGTCGGAAACACTGGACGGATCGTGAGCGTCACGAGGACCCGAACATTGTCAATCTTAAGTTTTATTTTAGTTAGCATTTTAATGTAATAATAAACGGGCACTCTTTTCCTAGGCAAGGGCCAGTGGTTTTTAATGAGGCACCTATAAAATAAAATTGTATTGGCAAAGATCCGATCCTAGAAAGAAATGGCGAGAATCATTAGGGTACGCATCGCCGAGCTCGGGTCCCGGATCGCCTCTCGCCACGGTAAAACCTCTTCTAAAAAGGCTCTGCTTCCACCGAACAACCCTCCGTCAACCTCTATTGGCTCAATCCGCCTCGGATCAACCCTATGAGGCTCAACCCTCCGTCAACCTCGCTGACTGAACTGCCCTTGATCAATCCTATAGAGGCTCAACCCTCCGTCAACCTTGGTTTGCTCAATCCCTCGGTCAACCCTATAGGCTCAACCTCCGTCAACCTCGTGGGCTCAATCTGTCCTTCGATCAACCCTATAGAGGCTCGAACCTCGGTAACCCTATTGGGCTCAACCGCTCGATCAACCCTATAGAGGCTCAACCCTCCGGTCAACCTCTCGTTGGGCTCAATCCGCCTTGATCAACCCTATAGAGGCTCAACCTCTAGTCAACCTCCTGGCTCGCAACCAGCCGGTCAACCCTATAGAGGCTCAACCCTCCGGGTCAACCTCGGTCTCAATCCATCTCGGTCAACCCTATGAGGCTCAACCTCCGTCAACTCCTCTGGCTCTCGAACCGCCTCTGATCAACCCTATAGAGGCTCAACTCTCGAAAGGCTTTGTTCTCCTAACAACCTTCAAAACATAGGAGGCAGAATCTAAATCGAAGTTTCGCGCTTCTCCAAAGCTTTCCATTCTTGAACTGGTTACTGGAGGTGTACGCTTAGAGTTGCGAACGATTGTTATGTGGTTATCTCAAAACCATTAGATTGCTTCGCCGCATCCTATGGCTCAAGGTAGTGCTATAAAAGTTCACAACTATGCACTAATAAGCATTTAGTGGAGCATTAAAGTCAATAGCAAAAACATCAAAAATAATTAAAAATTCTACAGGCGTAATATTCGAGTACAAAATGCATCCACCAAAAGGGATGACTAATTACTGTAAATACTAAACATAAAAGGAGCAAAGAAAATTCGAGGTTGATTGGCATCCACATTAGTCCTTCGCTAACCTGGGTCTCGCTTATCATCTTCATCGACTTCCACCAACTTTCCATCACGATGGTCTTCAAGAAATCAACTGAGATATCTATGTCGGGATTGCATTGACTTGAGCTTTAGCCCGTCGAAAGCCAAATCTCCGATCCAGATGCCCATCCGAGATTTCTTCAATGCATCTTCACTTGGAGCATGACTTCGTAATCTTGAAATTTGGCCGACATCTTGAGGTCAACTTCGCCTGGTGAGCTCGCCCTTCTAAAACCTTTATCCGTTGTTAGCTCGAGTTCTTCTTCTCAAGATCCGTGATGGTATCGCAGCCTTCCGTGAGTTTGTCTCGAGTACATTGTTGGCATCGAAAAGGAATTGCTCGTTGTCGGCTAATCTTGACTTCTCGCTCCACTGCCTTTTCTTTCCATATTATCACCCGATTCGAACAGATCATGAGCGAGTACAAAGACACCTCATCAGTATGAATCACCGCTTGGTGATCCGTAGAACCTAGATTTGTCGCTTGTTCATCGGTGGTGGCGTTGAGATGGTCATACAAAACTTAAGACCATCAAAGTCAAATTTCGTAATCGATTCTCTCGAAGCTCGGCCGTAACTATCACCCTCCTTTAGCAAATTGAAATAGCCCAACTGTCGAGTTGTTCTCGCTTCCATGACGGTCTTCAGCCTTCTTCGGATAGACTCGGGGCTGGTCTGCCTCAGCAGGCGTTCAAAGGAAGGTAATGATGGTAGTCTCGCACAAGATCCCTGGATCGAGACGTTTCTTCTTCTTCTGAATACGACTTCCACCGCTGTTGACTGGTCTCTGAGGACCGCCATCCATTCGGGCAAAGACGAGCCGCTATTAGCTCTCGCTTTTCACTATATCACCATTTTGTCCTGCTAATAAAACAAAAGAAAGAGATTAGGCATACAAGTAAAGAGTGTAGTAAAGCTAATTGGAGAATCTTACCTAGAAGTCTGGGACTTCTGGAGACAAGGCAAGCAATCCTTGACCCCGATCTTCAAGGAGTCCAAGATTTAAAGAAAGGGTCTGAAGCACTCAGATCCATAATCGCTTTAAATAGGAAGGGTCACAAGTCCAAGATAGAGGGAATTTATGATGCCCATGAGCACCATAAATAATTTGAGGGCACCGAGACCACATCTTACTCGAATAAAACGCTTTGTAGCCTTTAAAGTCGGAGGTGTAGGTCGAGGAAGCTTCTTTTGGGATGCCACCATGGCAACCCACCTGTGTTCGGGCCTTTATCTCGAAAAGGAAAAGAACACCGATGGTGGGGCTATGGATAAGGTTTCGTAGATTACTCAAAGGTCCGGATAAACCCCGCTTGTTTGACTGAGTCGAGGGTGCCATTAATGGTTCGGAGAATGCTTCAAAGTCGAAAGAGGGAATTGAATGCCAAACTCCTCGATGACAAAGATAAAAGTAAAACCATTCAAATTGGGCGGATGATACAAACACTCTCTGACCACAAGATTCTAGAATCACGCCATCCTCGCTTTCCTCAGACGAGACATTCCAGAGAGCGCAGTGATTTACATTTCAGAAAGATTGATCGGTTGGTTTCCATTATCAACCCAAGAGTCGTGGTCGAATATGTAGAGGAGAATTTCGAGAGCGAATAAATGTGATATAATGAGTAGGAGGGAAAGAAGGCGAAATCGCCTTTCCCTATTTATAGGGTAATCATTCGGATATAGGTGACCGTTAATGGAGGCACATGAGTCATGTACATATTTTTAAAGGTTTTAAGTATGCATCTTGCTAAGGGATTAAGGATTCGAATTTGGTCGACACGGATTCAAAGAGCTTAAAATGCGACCAAGGGGCTTATGATCATGCATAAAACTTAGCCGAGATAGTAGTCCAAAGAGGAATGCTGTGACCCGAGATAGGTCTCGGCCCAAGGATGGGGTTCTTATCCGACCGGATCCCGGTAGAGAATAGGTTTGATCGGCCCGAGATGTATCTCGCCGGTTTATCCGAGTTGAGGCCCGTGGAGTAAGACGTTATCAGTTAGGCTTGAAGAATCCTAAGAGCCTTTATGAGACGTTACATAACGAATCATCACAAGTTGTAACAGTTAACTTCCTTCCTTCAAGCCATAGTTAAATGCATCGTATGCTATTAAGGGAAGGATGGCTCCATGGAAGGACAGATATAATAGGTTTCGCCATGGGATAAGCAAGACAATCATAAGCTTGGGACTTGAGTTACGACACTTGAGCTTCCAAATCCCTAAAATATCTTTAACGAGGTTTTTCCTGCAAGAACAAGCCTATCTCGGTCTCTTTTTATCACTCCTAGCCTGAGTAATAGATTTTATGTACGATTGATATCTATATAGTTCTAATTTATTGACTTTTTTATATATAAAAAAATTAAATTATTCTATATCATCTATTAAGAATTTACAGTAATAACAATCATTTAGGATGTGTAAGGTATAATTAATTTAAAAATTAATATCGTCTTACGTTTTTAAAAGGCTCGAGATAAATTTATTATGATTTAATTGCATAAAATAAAATAACAATTTTATTTTATTATTGTTTAACTATAATTCAATTTTTTGAGGCTTAGCCATGAATTAATTGTGAAAAAATTTGAACCTTAGTTCTAATGTTAATAGTCATACTTGTATAGATACTAAACTTATAAGTTATGTTATATGAAAGAATATTTGAAATTTAAGTTCTTTTTAAAGAACTTTAGTAATGTTTTTCAATTATGAGTTTTTTAATAATAAAAAAAGTGTTTTATTGATTTTTGTTCTTGCAGGAAGAACCATGTTATTGATCTTAAGGGATTCGGAGGCGTATATAAGGGATGTATGACCTCCAAGCTAGGGGTCTAGCTTACCCCGCATATGGGAGCCCTTAGATATGGTGTAGGAGACCTCTCTTGAGTATGTGGCTAAGAGAGGGAATGAGAGAATGATCTTTCTTATGACCCTAAGGCCTCTTTATATAACATAGCCATCACTAATGTTCATGATGATGTAACCGTCCATTAATACTCGTAACCGATTACTTAATAATTCGTAACGTCCGTAACTGATCCATAAGTAGCGTAACGGAAACCAACCCGGTCTTATACTACTCAGCCGACACAGGTCGGCCGAGGATATATGTCTGGAACGTCCGACATAAGCACTCGGCTCCGACCATGGGGTCTCGCCGAGGAGCTGCCCGATTATCCACTAGTAGACTCATCTCGGTCCCTGCTCATCACCCCTTGCCCGGGAAAATATATTTTATGCATGAACATAAGCCCCCCGAGAATATGGTTTCTAGATCTTTGAAGCCTTATGGTCGCTTAAACAGAAACATAAACTTTTGCCCCGGGCCGGTCCTCCAATATCAACCTGTGCCTTAGTGCGAATTTTGAACACGGTGGTCACCATTTCTTCGCTTTTGAAGTTTTTCCTCAATGTGACGTACCTTGCTGGAATCAACACTTCAGTTTCCTTAACACAAATGTAACGTTTGTTTTCACTCCGAGATGGATCCCAGGACGTATTGCCGGGATATATACCCGGACCATACTCCGACTCCTTCCCTCCTACCCGGGATCCACCACAAACTCTGCCCACATACCTCCATTCGGGTTTATTCTTGACCCTATACAAAAAATCCCTTCCGACCTCACATCTCGGCTCGGACATTATGTATGATCATAACCAAAGTACAAACTAGCCCCCGAGTAAGTTTTCCGAGGTTTTTCCAAGTCACACTTTAATCAAGTCTTCAAAAACTGACTCAAGGTTTGAAGTCTAGCCGTGGCAAAATACCGGGCTGTTGCCTGACACTGATCCAAGCAAAGTATCTTGAACCAAGGCTTTGGCGAAAAACGCCTGACAGAATCCAATTAAGGTTCTTCGCCTTATATGCTTGTTATAGACAGAGCCTTTAAGGTTGTTTCGAGTAGGAACAGAGCTTTTAAGATTGTTCCGAGTAGGAACAAAGCTTTTAAGGTTGTTCCGAGTAGGAACAGAGCCTTTAAGTTTATTTGTGAACAATTTTATGCCATATCACCAGCCCCCCAAGCCACATGGTGCACCAAGAAAACCATGATGGCTTTTTAAGCACACAACAACTGTTCACGACTTCAAACCAGTCTTACACCGCTTTAACGCGTTAGTTACAGAGCCCCCAGCGGGTTGATCTGAATTGAGGGTTCAGAGCCTCACGAGGGTTGATCCGAGACAGATTCAGAGCCCAGGCGAGGGCGACCTGAAGGTTCAAAGCCTCTAGAGGGGTGATCCGAGAAGGATTCAGAGCCCAAGCGAGGGTGACCTGAAGTTGGAGGTTCAAAGCCTCTAAGGGGTTGATCTGAGACGGAATCAGAGCCCATCCGAGGATGACCTGAAGTTCGAGGTTCAAAGCCTCTAAGGGGTTGATCCGAGACGGAATCAGAGCCCATCCGAGGATGACCTGAAGTTGGAGGGTCAAAGCCTCTAAGGGATTGATCCGAGACGGAATCAGAGCCCATCTGTTACATCCTATTTGGTCTTTACAAACTAGAATTAATTCCAATATGTCTCTTCGCCCACACATGAGAGTAAGACGACACCTTTACATCTAGACGACACCTTTACAAACTTGTAACTATCCAATCTACCAGGTTTTCCGATGTCTTCTCTTCTATCATTCTTGATCGGGATGGTTATATGATCCCCCCAAGCGTGAGGTTTTGTAGGAACAAAGTGAAGCGCTTTGACACCGAGCCATCCCGATCAAAGAGGACTCCATTTCCCGCAGTTAATTGCCTTAGTCGGGCACCTGTTCATTTTTTACACATAGTCTAGATTCCTAACTTCATCACTAACAAATAGGGTGTCTCCCGCCCACGCAGGGGCAAAGGACGACACTTTATGCTTCTAAAAAAGCTAAACTACCAGCTGCTGAGATATTTTCTTATTTTAAATACAATTAAGTCATAATTTTGTATTGTTCAAGTTTTTGATACTGCCAACCGTATTACTTGGTTGCAGGCTCGCAGAACACGCCACATTTCTCTATGATTTGTTGTATACATGCCCGACTATATACCTGTTCGTCTTTAAGTTACGTGATCCCCCATTTGAATTCCTTTTTAGGATATAAGCTCATGAAACCGTTTGAATATACTCCTTGTCAGCTTGTAATTTTGCGCTAATCATCACATGATCCATTGACCTCCCATGGGAATTCACATGTTGATAGTATTTAGTAAAGTTGTCCAGAAAGAAGTATTTACATACGTTTCATTATATGTTTTGACGCAGCGATACTACTTTGTAAAACCAATAATATGCATATTTATTGGTATCATAATTCAAGATTTAAACCGACACTGAATGGTTACACCAAACAATACATGAGGAAATATTATTTCATCCTTTATGTAATGTACTGTATATGTGTTAAAACCACATCCAAACAGTTTAACAATCATATGTGGAAGTTAAGCAAAGAATATTTGTTTTAAATTATTTCACAATGAGTCAGAATGATATTACCCGTACGAGATAAATAACTTATAAATGAAAACTACTTATCTTAATATTTCTTTGGGCAATCACAACCCACTCTCTACCCCGACTGTATCGTCACTTAGAGCACAGGTATGCGCTTTTGGCCTCTGACTGTCACGCCAATTGCTGCGACTATGTGACATTGGTGTTGATACAGTACCATACCTTCCATTTTCAAACCAATCTCCTAGACACAAGCCTTGTGTTTATCACAATTCTGTGATGTGTCGACAGTCTCCGGTCGGATTGGGTTTCCTCCCTCCATTCGAGTCTCCTTGCCTATCTTTAGACATTTTCAGCTGCAGTATGATCCCTCCATTCACCAATTTCCAACTTACTTCATTTTGATAACTATAACAGCACATGCTATGAGAAAACAATGATTGGTCATGAATAATTAATATAATATGTAATATAACTTATCTTTTGTTGAGGGAATTGGCATGGTTTCTATCATCCACAGTATGCACTGACTTTTTCCGAGACATAAGCTCTCCTGGTTTGACGCGTCGAGTTTTCTTTCCAGCCTTCCAACTTCAATCAATCCCTGCATCTAAATGTTTCTCCAAGTATCCGATTTGAAGGCTATATCGGCATATGATCATAACCATTCTAGTTTTGTTAACGGTTTCGTATAGCTCGCAGTCGATTATGTCCGTAAAGAAGACATCTCATCTTGGCTCCTTCTGGTTTATGATCTTCACCAGTTATTAATAGGCACATCAGTACGATTATCCGTGTTGTCTATATCCTGAAGGCTGATGCCCTGTTATCAGATAGACATTGATAAATGAAAGAAGTTATGACATAAAGACAGGTACAATGTTACTAAATGACCTCCTCAGTGACAATTACAACAACTAAAACCACAAATTTTAACGTCATTGGTTACGCTGTACGTGAGGTGAGTTAACAAGTTGTCAATGAGATACATAGCCGACAATTATCAGAATCGGAAACCATATAATTCTAAAAACCGATTTGGGACAGAGCCATGATAGGATATGTGATATGAGAGGAATACTTATCTTCTGATGGAGATATTAGTGGTATTGGCGCGATGGTCAGCGTATTCTCTCGTATTGGCGAGATCCATCCCCAATTACAGCGGGTAACCTTCCCTAAGTCCTGGATTCAGCCGTCGATTTGATTGAGGGTTTCAAGCCATGTGGTGCCATTGGCATGAGTTTCTCGGCCAACGAACGTTAAATCTCTTCATCGATCAAGGATTTCTGATCTGATTCTCGAATAGGTGGCCGCAAATGGAGTCGCCAACGACATCTGTGGATGTGCCTCAACATTTACACTAAACTCGCCTTATTGAATATTTTGTAGTAATCGGTAGGTGGAACAACAATGTCCGTAGAAATCCAGCATCATAGTCATAGGAAGCTCTGGATTTCCATGTTACTGGTGTGGCCTAGGAATAATTTTGCCGAGGCCCCACGGTGGGCGCCAATGTTCTTGCAGGAAGAACCATGTTATTGATCTTAAGGGATTCGAAGGTGTATACAAGGGATGTATGACCTCCAAGCTAGGGGTCTAGCTTACCCCGCATATGGGAGCCCTTAGATATGGTGTAGGAGACCTCTCTTGAGCGTGTGGCTAAGAGAGGGAATGAGAGAATGATCTTTCTTATGGCCCTAAGGCCTCTTTATATAACATAGTCATCACTAATGTTCATAATGACGAATCATCCATTAATATCAGAATCGACATTTAATGATTCGTAACGTCCAGAATCGATCCATAAGTAGCGAATGTAAACCAACCGATCTATACTACTCGGACACAGTCGGCCGAGAATATATGTCCAAGGTCCGATAAGCACTGCTCGACCACTTAATCTCGCCGAGGAGCTTTCCGATTATCCACTAGCAAACTCATCTCGATCCCTGCTCATCACCCCTTGTCCGGACAAATATATTTTATGCATGAACAATTTTATTAACAATTGAAAGAAAATATTAAATAGATTGATTAGAATAATTTAATGATTTTACATCTTCAAAAATCTAAAATTAAAATATAGTAATTTAAAATAAAAATATTTTAATTATACTAAAAAATTAATTTAAAATTTCACAGTGCGGTCCTGTTATTTGGTAGTACATATTATATTAGAGTGTCGTTTTTTATTAATTCAATTTAGTTTCTTAAAAAAAATAAAAATTAAAACTATATTTTGAAAGATAGATAAGACATGTCCAGTTATTTTTTTGGTTAAATCTTTTATGGTATAAATTATAAATTTTCTTTTTTTTTTGTCTATGTTTTATTAAATATATATCTTTTTTGTAAAAAAAAACTATATTTAATTGGATCTGATTTTTTCTTTTTTACTGAATCTCTTTATTATTTTTCCTTACTACCACAAAATATAATTCTCTTTTATATTTTTGTAAAAAGCAATTATACTTAAAAAGAAAACAAAATATAAAAATAATAAATAAATAAAAAATGTCATTACTGTAAACAATATAATATTGCATTAATTTTACTCTCATTCCTTACGTAGCTTCGTTCACCAACTCACCTAATGGCGGAGTCTCAAAACACGTCGTCGTCCGGGAGACCCGCATTGGCTTCCAACACTGTTCCACCGCCAGTCTACGGTTATCCATCCCCGGCGAATGCCTTTCCTTACGCCAACAACAATCACCAGAAAAACAGCTGGTGCGGGCACTGTTGCTGTCTCGGTGGTTGATCGGCATCATATTCACTCTAGCCGGGCTTCTCCTCATCGCCGTTGTTGCTTTTTGCTTGATTACCCGACCGGAGTTACCTTATTTTGCAATCGATAGTATCATTGTGAACGGAATGAACCTCACATCATCGTCTGTTATTTCTCCGGCAGTTGACGTGTTTATAAGGGCTGATAACGGCAATAACAAGATTGGAATTTACTACGAGAAGAAGGATAGCAGCGTTGAGATTTTTTACAGAGATGTTTGCCTCTGTAACAGCGCATTACCGGCTTTTTATCAGCCGATGAATAATGTCACGGTGTTTCAGACTGTGTTGAAAGGTAAGGGAATCAAACTTGCGGAAAAAGATCGGAGGGCGTTGGTGAATGCTGTTGCGAAATGGAGTGTGCCATTAACGTTGAAGCTGAGGGCTCCAGTGAAAGTCAAAGTGGGGCTTGTTAAGACAGGGAAGATCGGAGATTTTGTGTTTGACTGTGATGTGATTGTTGATCAGTTATCTGAGCAGGCGAGGATTGTTGACACTGATTGTAGTTATAGATTGCATCATTGATGATACAAATCTTTGTTTTTTTTTGTTCTTAAATAAAATTCTTCTTAGGATTTAGGAAAAGAATGAAACTCTTCCAAAATTATTTATGCGCATCGCCTGAGACCGTGATATAATTCTATCAAGTGAGAGATTTTTTTATTTTTTTAACAAAGATTTTTAGTCTATTCAGTCTATTTTCAAAATGGATCATCTACTTCTCACTCTTTCTTGTTTTCTTGTCCTGCTTCACTTATTAGCCTTTCATTTATTAATAAATATGGTTAACTATGATTATTATTATTAGAAAATTTCATTAATCAATTTTAAATTGGTTATTAAAATAAATCAGTCACTGATTAAGCGAATGAAATATTGTGACCATCTATTCGGTCACGAAGAAATATTTTTATATAAATTTTAATTTATATCTAAGAATTGAAATTTCGGTAACTAATTTTTTTTTAATTCTATTTTTTAATCCTATTTATTATGTTACTATTTCTCATTCAAATTTTTTTAAAGAATTTAATTATCTTTTAATTTTTAGAAAAAGCTTCATCTTTTTACTTTTTGTAAAACATATACTCATATAAAAATAATAACATTTTATATTTATATTTGCATCAAACTGAATTTTATTTTCATTATACACTTTTTATGTGTGCATAATAAAATTAAATAATAAAATCAAATTTATATAGTGATTTTTTAAATTTTATTTAAATTTTCTTTTTTTTGTTATATGTATATATGTTTAAACGTAGAATATAACATAATATATTAAGTGATCTAGTGGTAAATCTTTGTTAAAATTTGCAAAGGTCACGAGTTTATTCCTAGGTATGCCAACTTTGATTTTTATTTTACAAAAATCGATCACTAAAAACCAATCACCAAATTCGCCGCAAAGCTTAGCGACTAGCACTTTTTCAACCGAAAAGTGATGGTTGCTAAATCGTTCACTATAAGCGGTTTAGTGATCGATTTTAAAGCTTTTTTGATCTCTAATTCGATCACTAAAAGTGAATTTTCTAGTAGTGGATTGAGTTGGACCATCCAGTCGCTAAAGAGGATCCATGTCCGTTTGTTTTGGATTTAGATCATCTTCTATGTATTGTCGTATGTTATCCATCGTGCTGTAATATGAGCCATTCACTTGTATTTTTACTCTCGCTTCAAAATTTATTCTTTTTATGTGTTTTTTTTTCATGGTTTTTCAGCCATTAAATTAAAAACATGAGGGATGGCACCACATATGAGCAGGAGCTGATCAATTTTTGTTTATTTTGTGGGGATTAAAAAATCCTCACTATTTTAAAGTTTTTATATTTATTGTCCATTACTCTACATCAGATTTCAAATTTCTTTAGACAAGATTTTGTGTACTAAAAGTTACTAACCATCGCTAAATTTTTAAAAATGCAGAAAAAATAACAATCGCTTATGTGAGAGATCTATCAGCGTAGCCCAAACCCATACAAACATTGTTGTTTTTAATCAAAATAATAAGATTCCAAGACGTCTTTGATACGGTATAAAATATATTAAAATGTATATGTACATTTGAAATGAATTGTTTTCGGAAACAAAACATTATATCTTATTCACCATAAAAAAATAAGAACAATCCAATCGCGGGGATCATGACTCCAAAACAATCTTAGTTAGGTATACTAGTTAACATGTATACTTAACTTTCTATACAAACTAAATCTAGTTCTAATATTATGAATAAGGTTATATATATGATCTTGCTATCCAAATCTTTTTGGGAGAATATCAAATCATTCCTACCCCTCTAAAGCTCATACATGGTATTAGCCAATGCTATCTTGAGCACTTGTCTCTTCAAACCTTTCTTTTTTGTTTCTTTTATAATCCATTCCATCTCGATAGACACACTGATGGGATTTCTACCCATTTTAAGCCAAAGAATGATCTTTTTCCATATGTGTTTGGTTCTCTCACACTCAAAAATAAGTGCTCAATGGATTCCATGTAGTCATAGAAACAACATTTGCAGGCTACACTTACCCCAAACTTTGCCAGCCTATCCTTCGTGAGTAATTTCTTCCATAAACTCATCCACAAAGTGAACTTTGCTCTAGGTCTCGCGCAGTTATTTAGCATAATTTTATCCCATCAAACCTACACACAATCCCCACACAGCTCATTATACATCAGCCTAGTATTGTACATATCTTTGGTAATAACATCATCCCAATTTTTCATCGTACACACATATTCCCTACTCTTGATGATCTTCTTCGAAATCCACGAGCAAGAGTTGGGAATTTTCCAATACATCACACTACTTCATTTGAAAAAATATGTGTCTAAGCATTGAATCCACAACGTATTTGATTTATTCGAAATATTCCAAAACAGCTTGCCCATCGTAGCTTTATTCCAAACATGGAGATAAGAAATGTTCAAACCCCCATCCAACTTGAGGCTACACTTTTTCCCAAGAAATGGGCGCATTCCTACTAATTTCCTCCTTTCCACACCACCAAAAGCTTCTACACGTAGCTTCAATGTTTTTTATGACCTTTTGAGGCAACGACATAATTTGCATCCAATAGGTTGTGACTGCAAAGAGAACACTTCTTATCAATTGACAACAACCAACATAGCTCAAAAGTCTCGAACACCAGTGCTTGATCTTGGTGACAACTCGCTCTATCAACAGTCTGCACTGGTGAATTGTAATCTTTCTGCTAGGCAACAGAATTCTAAAGTATTTGAAAGGTAATTCACCTTCAGAAAAACTAGTGTCCCTCATGATAATCTATCTTTCCTTATAAGGTAATTCCCCAAAAAAGAGCTTACACTTTGCAGGGTAAGCAACAAGACCCGTGGCTTGAGAGAAACCTTGAAATTCCTCCATAATCATATTAACTGAACCATTATCTCCTATTCAGAACATAATCAAATTGTCTGCAAAACTAATATTAGTTATCTTCAATTTATCACATCGAGGATCATAATTGAAGTGGTGTTGGTGCTTTATCTTATGAAGACATCTGTGGACATATTCCATCACAAGCACGTATAACAACGTGGATATCGGACCCCCTGACTAACACCATGACGAGCATTGAGTTAACCAGTAGTCTGGCCATTTATTGAGTATATATAGGAAACAAAAGACACACAAAGCATAATCCAATCCATAAACTTTGTTGGGGAATTCAACTCACATAAAATACAATTAAGAGTCAGTCAATCCAACGTGTCATACACCTTTTGAATGTCCATTTGAATGGCACATCGAGGTGAAATATTCTTACGGCTATACCTTCTGAGTAATTCATGCGCCATAAAGATATTATTATGGATAACTCTTCATGGAAGGCATGTTGTTGGGCTGCTATCAACCACCTCATTCATAACTATATTCAGCCTTTTGGTCATAATTTTTTAAATAATTTTGTAGATCATGGTACAACAAGCAATTGGAGAAGATCCTTCATACTTTTAGCAGTAGGAGTTTTTTGTTTGAGAGATACAAGAGCATAGTTAATTGCAGCATACAAAGGTTTCTTTCAAAGAAATCATGCAGGGCCTCCATAAGGCCACCTTTGATAATATTCCAAGTGCTCTTGAAAAACTTCGCATTGTATCCATCAAGGCCAAGAGCCTTGTTGTCCCTAATATTGTTAATTGTCTCCTTAACTTCTTTCTATGTTATAGGTTTGATCAAGTTTTTTTTTACTAACCTCTTGAATTTGTTTCTCCTTCCTCATCACCTCTATGTCAACATGTCTAAGATTAGGAGTAGTTGTGCAAATTAACCCTTTGTAAACTCTCAAGACTTCATGTTCCATCTTTTTTGGATCATTGATAATATTAGAGTCTGTTTGTCAAGCCGTACGTTTTGAGCTTATACCTTATAGTTTATAAGTCTGTATGATAATAAAAGACTTGTTTGGTAACCGTCTTTTTATCACGAGTTTATAGCTTATTTTACTAGCTTATAGCTTATTTTCCAGACGCTATTATAAATAGCGTTTTAACTTATAACTTATAGCTTATTATTTCCTTCCATTATTACCCTTATAAATTTTAATTATTTTAAATATACATTTAAATTATTAATTAAAAAATATCTTTTATGTCTTTTTATATTTATCAGCTAGTTAAACAGCTAATTTTACCAAACACTTTAATTAACTTATCAACTATTAGTCACAATCATCAGCTATAAGCTATCAGCCATCAACAATAAATTATAAGTTATCAGCTAACTTATCATTCAACTGTTAGTTTTATCTAACAGAGCCTTACTATAACACCCTAAAAATTTTAATTTTAATTATTATTACTACTATTATTATTTGTAATTTTATTTCACACATGTTTTTGTTAGTAGTATCTATCAAATAATTTTTTTTAGAGTGAATTTATGAAAAATAACTTTAAAAATGAGTCATAAATATTTTTAACATGTTATGATAAAAATTTGAATTTAAAATTCTTTTAAAATTTTAGACCGTAAAATTTTCAACTGTACAAGTTTATATTTATATAAATTATATATTTGAAATCACAAAAATATATAGATAGTATATATATAATAATTAATTTTTTATTTAATATATATTAAAATAATAATAGTAAGAATAATAAATAACAGTTTTGGAATAAGATTTACTGCTTGATCGGATGTCATAAGGGACACCTGTAAAAGAATTTCATCAAGCATTGAAAAGTTCCTTATACTGTGCATATGGTATGCTGTCAGATTTTCTACCTAGTAAGATAATACCACCTTCTATAAATAGAGTCAATGCATGCTCAGCATTCACAAAATTTTATATCAAGTATTAGCAACACACGTGAAGTGTGAAGTACTTACAGAAGGTAAAAAAAAATACTTCACTTCTTTTTCATTCTTGTATAGAAAAAGTATAAGAACTACGTTATACGTACATACACACTTAAATATTTATTTAGTATTGAATAATTATGTCAATTATGATATCTATTTATATTTGACAAATGTTTTTCTTTAAAATGTTAGAAGCAAGTGGTGTAATCAATTTTGTACTGAGATTTTATACGCTAGAATTTTCATTTCAAAATTGAATGACTATATCATACCGTAGTTACGTTTTCTTCAATTTAATTAGTTAACCTAGTTTTTAAAAATATTAATTACTAGTCACTTTAATTTATACCCTTTAGAATAATACTCGTTGTTAAATATAGGTCTTTAGTACTATTAAATATATACAGTACATTTATAATTTATAATACTTTTTATAGATATGGTATTTACCTTAGAAAATTATAATTTATATTTAATTATTTAGTAAAAAAGTATAATGTGCACTAGTATGTGTAAAAAAAATGATTTATAAATAATTAGTTCATTAGTTAATTCTATTTTACCCTTTAAATTTAATACATGTTAGAAGTTTAATTTTTAGGATGAGTAGTTGAAATATAGTTATATTATTGAGTAAATAGTTATTGCAGGGGAAGTGATTACTCAAGTTATATTGAAAAGCTAAAAGCTAAGGAAATTTACTAATAATAAGTTTTAATTGCGAGGATTTAGAACTCCAAAACAACTTTAATTAAGTATATTGATTAACATGTATACTTAACTTTCTATACAAACTACATCTAGTTCTAATATTATGAACAATACTATATATGATCTTGCTATCCAAATCTTTTTGTGAGAATATCAAATCATTCATACCCCTCCAAAGCTCATACATGGTCTTAGTCAATGCTATCTTGAGCACTTGCCTCTTCAAACCTTTCTTTTATAATCCATTCCATCTCCATAGACCAACTCATGGGATTTCTACCAATTCTAAGCTAAAGGAGGATCTTCTGCCATATGTTTTTGGTTTTCTCACACTAAAAAATAAGTGCTCAATTGATTACATATGGTCACATAAACAATATTTGCAGTCTACATATACCCCAAACTTTGACAGCGTATCCTTCATAAATAATTTCTTCCATAAACTCATCCATAAAGTGAACTTTGCTATAGGTCTCACGCGCTTATTTAACGTGATTTTATCCCAGTAAACCTGCACACAGTCCCCACGCAACTCATTATATATCAGCCTAGTCTTGTACAAACCTTTGATAATAGCATCATCCCAATTTTTCGTCGTACACACATATTTCGTACTCTTGATAATATTCTTCAAAAATCCACGAGCAAGAGTTAGGAATTTTCCAATGAAACACACTATTTCCTTTGAAATAATAAGTGTCTAACCATTGAATCCACAACTTATCTAATTTATTATGAATATATCATAACAGGTTGCCCATCGCAGCTTTATTTCAAACCTGGAGAGAATTAATGTTCAAACCCCCAACCAACTTCAAACTACAATTTTTTCCCAAAAAATGGGCGCCTTCCTACTAATTTCTTCATTTCCTCCCCAAAAACGTTTCTACATGGTAGCTTCAATGTTTTTTATGACTTTTTGAGGCAACGACAGAATTTGCATCCAATAGGTTGTGACTGCAAAGAAAACACTTCTTATCATTTGACAACGGCCAGCATAACTCAAAAGTCTCAAAGAATAATGTTTAATCTTGGTGACAATCCGCTCTATCAACAGTCTACATTGGTGAATTGTAATCTTTCTGCTAGACAACATAATTCCCAAGCATTTGAAAGGTAATTCACCTTTAGAAAAACCAGTGTCCCTCATGATATTTTTTTATCCTTATAAGGTAATCCCCCAAAAAAGAGCTTACACTTTGCAGGATGAGCAATAAGACCTATGGCTTGAGAGAAACCTTGAAATTCACCCATAATGATGTTAAGTGAACCATTATTTCCTCTTCAGAACATAATCAAATCGTCTGCAAAACTAATATTAGTTATCTTCAATTTCTCACATCGAATATCATAATTGAAGTCGTGTTGGTGCTTTAACTAATGAAGACATATGTGGAGATATTCCATCATAGACACAAATAACAAAGGGGATATTAGATCCCCTTGTCTAAGACCATGACGAGCATTGAGGTGATCGGTAGTCTGTCCATTTGTCGAGTACTTGTAGGAAACAGAATACCTACATAGCATAATCCAATCCACAAACTTTGCTGGGAAATTCAACTCACATAAAATACAATTAAGAGCCAGTCATTCCAACGTGTCATATGCCTTTTCGATGTCCATTTGAATGGCACATCGAGGTGAAATATTCTTACTGCTATACCATCTAAGTTATTAATGCGCCATGAAGATATTATTGTTGATAACACTCCATGGAAGGAACCCATCTTGGTTGCTATCAACCACCTCATTAATAACCCTACTCAGCCTTTTGGTCAGAATTTTTGAAATAATTTTGTAGATCATAGTACAACAAGCAATTGGTCAAATACCTGTCATACTTTTAGTAGTATGAGTTTTTAGTATGAGAGTTACAAGAGCACAATTAACTGTAGCATACAAATGGTTTCTTTCAAAGAAATCCTGCAAGGCCTTCATAAGATCACCTTTGATAATATTCCAAGTTCTCTTGACAAACTTGATTGTATTTATCAAGGCCAATAGCCTTGTTATCCACAATATTGTTAATTGTCTCCTTAACTTCTTTATATGTTATAGGATTGATCAAGTCTTTTTTGCTAACATGTTTCCCCTTCCTCAACACCTCTATGTCAACATGTCTAAGATTATGAGTAGTTGTGCCAACTAACCCTTTGTAAAATCTCAAAACTTCTTCCATGTTTTTTGGATCATTGATATTATTACCACCATTATCTTCCAGCCTATGGATTCCATTCATTTTGTTTTTTCCTCGAATAATTGCATATTTTGTTTGGATCATTGATATTATTACCACCATTATCTTCCAGCCTATGGATTCCATTCATTTTGTTTTTTCCTCGAATAATTGCATGGAAATATGCATTGTTATCATATCCCAACTTAATCGAATCCACCTTAGATTTTTGTCTAAGTAATTTTTCCTCTTATTCTGTTTCCCGCATCAGCTTTTCAGCTATCATCTTCACTTCCTGCATAAATTCAGTCTTGAATAGATCCATGCTAAGCTTTTGCTGAGCTTAAACAAGATGATTTCTATACTCCTGAATCTTCTTAACCTAATTAGTAAATTTTATATTCAATTATCTAAGGAAATGTTGCAATCTCTTCAACTTTCTTCACAATCTGTATATAGGTTTCCCTTGCTTATCTTTGTTCCAACTATTTTGAACCACCTCTAAGAAATCAACTTGATCCACCACATTGTTTAAAAACTTAAACCTAGGTTGAGTAACTCTTTGTCTCATAACTTGGATGCCATGCAAATTAACATTAAGGGGAGCATGGTCAGAGATATTGTTATTTAGCACCTCAATGTCACAATTGGGATATTTCAGGAACCAATTCATGTTACATAAGGCCCTATCAATCCTCTAGTAGATAGTTCCACTCATATGGAAATTAGACAAAGTAAAATAAGGTCCTCTTGTCTCATGTTCAAACAAACCAGACTTAAGCATCATCTGTTTCAGGTATTAAAACTCACTCCCTTGAATGAGATTTCCACTTATTCTGTTAATGCTTGTTAAAACATTGTTGAAGTCCCTAATTACCATACATTTCTCTTAGAAACGATTAGCTAATCCTATGATATCATCTCAAAAAATTATTATATTAGCCAATTGATTATGAGCATATACCAATACAACAACAAAAATTTGTTACATGCATTATCACAAACATCACAGTGCATGAATTAATATGAGCTCTTAATCAGAATGATCTTCAAGTCTATATCTCTCCACATAATCCAAATCCTACCATTATTATGCTTGTCATAATTATCAATGAAATTCCACTGGTGACCAAAATCTTTCATCACTTTGGAAGCATTATTTTCTTTTACTTTTGTTTCTAAAAGAGCTACACAAGACACGTTTAAAGTTTTTAGACGGGCTCCAATATCAGTGTGTCTTGATATGTTATTTAAGCCCCTAAAATTCCATGTAAAAATCATGAATACAAGTGTTAAGGACCAAAATGTAGATATATGTGTAGATAATTTTGTGGTCCTTTACAATGTCTTTTGATTAATTGATAGTATTTAATATAGTATTTTGATATATTTATGTTTTTATTTAGTTTTTGTTTATAATCTATTATGTATATTTGTTTATATTTAATTTGTAGGCTTTTGATGATTTTACCTTCAAGCATGGCTTCAAGGAAGCTAGGAGATCTTAAGGAAGAAATTCAAGCTATTTTGGGAGTAGAGTGTTACATGAGCCGCGGTGAAGCATCATTCAAGCTTTTGAGGCTGTTTAGTTATAGAAGGCGCCGCTTAGCGCCATAAAGCGGGCTAAGCGCGGTTTGTGATATTAGAAAAAGTACATATAGCCATACTTAGATATTTCTTCACTCACCCCCTCATTTCCTCACCAAATGACCTAAAAACCAGAAACACTATTCTTCTTCATTGTAACTCAAAAACATTGAAGAAGATCTTGAATCCTTGCTAGTTTTTTATCTATGTTCATCATCACAACTCCATATCTTGCAAGTCAAGCTCCCATGAAAATGAGTAGCTAAGTTTCTTTTGTGTTAAGATTAGAGGTAGTCAACCTAACTTTTATGTATTTCTTTTGATCTTTTGGTGTATGAACTTGGTTGATGATTAATATATGTTGAATATCTTTGCTTTATTTGATCTTTTTATGGTTTGGATCATGATTGAGAAATATGTTTCAAACTTGACCTAAGATATTCATCTACTAAGGAACAAATGCTAGACATAGATTTATGAGTTAGTATTTAATTGTATCAAGCTTAAAGATTATCATGTCAATAGTTAGAGTGAGACATCATCTAAAAATTAACATGATTAAAGTCAAAATATTGGTTTGAAATCAACAATATTGAGAGCATACGTGAATATATCACTCATCAACTAGTTCATCCACTTGGTTAATTGAATTTATATGAAATTAGGTTAATGAAACTAATCTTGACATGCTTTTACCATTTGAAAAACAAATCCAAAACTCTCTTTAATCCAAACAACTCTCTTTTGATAAGAACACTAAACTTATTTGCTTGAAATTTATGATTTTTGTGACTAGGAACCAAAACCCTTTTGTAACCAAATCTTAAAATACACTTGAACTATCGAACGGCGGTGATATCACACTAATCCCTGTGGAAAACGATAATATAAAATACTCGTGCTTGAAAATACGTACAACAAAATGGCGTTATTACCGGGGATTGGCGTTTGATATTGCAAGCATTGAAATAGTTTGTGTGTTTTAAGATGATTTATCTATTAATCTCTCTTTGTTTCTATTTGTGTTGTTAGATTTTTCAGAGTATAGTTAATGCGAGGAAGTGTTTCGGTCGATCAACTCTTATTCAATTCAAAAATTGAAAGGACATCAAGAAGACTTAATAGCAGCGCTAAACAAAGGAAAAGACTAGCTAGACAAAGAAAAGCAAGAGGATAAGCATCTACTTCTTATACACGACAAGTGTTGGGAGAAGTCATGGCAGAACCACCACCACCGAGAGGCCCTTGTACAAATAGCCCTCGTCACACAGCTCAGTTTGCTCACCTAGCCAATGTGACACATTATGAAATGAAGACGAGGATACTTCAACTACTTTATGCAAATCCTTTTCATGGTCATGACCATGAAGATCCATACACCTAACAAAGTTTTATGAAATTGCGGGTGCGGCCGGAGCTCTGGAATTCGAAGAGGAACAACTTTTTCAAAGGCTTTTTCCTCACTCTTTGGTAGGGAAAGCAAAATATTGGTATCTAGACCAACCACAACAAACAATGATGGATTGGAATATGTTAGAGGAAAAATTTCTTGAAAGATTTTTTCCTCAATCAAGATTCATGGAAGCTAAAACTGCGATCTTGGTGTTCTCGCAAGGTGTTAGTGAACCTTTGAATATAGATTGGAATAGATACAAATCAATGCATATAAAATGACCAAGTCATGGTTTTGATGATACTACTCAAATTCCCATTTTTCGCAATGGTCTCCAACCTTAACATAAATTATTGTTGGATGCTACGACGGGGGGTTCATTAATGGCGAAGAAACATTTAGAAGCCATTCAAATCATTGAGAAGATGGGGAAAATGACCACCAAGTCCAAAATTATCAAGGGAATGTACAAGTGAAGACGGGAGCTCTTGAAATCGGTTCTAATAATGAAGCACTTTTGGCCAAAAACAAATCATTTGCCAAGAAAGCGGAAGAATTGACAAAGCGAATGGCAAGGCTTCCACAACAAATCATGGAAATGCAAGGATCATATAGCAACCAACCTCAACAAATTGCTTGTTGTGAATTATGCAAAGGTGATCACAAGACCAGGTTTTGTCCTCTAGTTGATAAAGAATCAAATTACACGGAAAATCAAGGGCAAGGATATCAAGCAAGACCTCCTTATCAAAATCAAGGCCAAGGTTACCAATAAAGAGGTAACCAAGGTTATCAAGGTGGATGGATACAAGACAACAACAACAATCAAGCAAGACAAAATTCTTACCAAAGTGGAACACAAGCTCAAGCTCAACCTCAAAAGCAATCTAGAAGTTCAAATATTCAAGATACACTTTCTCAATTCATGAAAGCTTCAATGGCCAACCAAAAGAGCACAGAAGCATCGATAAAGAATCTAGAGACTCAATTGGGTCAATTAGAAAAACAAATCTCCGATCAAAGTGCCTCGCCCTTATTTTTGGAAACTACTCAACCAAATACAAGGGATCATTGTAAAGCAATTATGACTAGGAGTGGTAGAGTTATTAAAGAGACAAAGAAAAAATTGAAGAAGGGAAAAGAGCAAGTTGTGAATGAAGAAGACATTGATGAAGAGATAGTTGTGGAGGAAGTTGTAGTTGAAAATAATGGTGAAGATGTTGTAGTTGAAGATGTTGGAGTTGAAAATGATGTTGTTGAAAATGTTGTAGTTGAAAAAGAAAATGTTGAAGAGAAGAAAAAGAAGTTGAAGAGGGGAAAGGAGAAAGTTGTCACTTTACCGTTACAAAACTTACCTTATCCTCATGCTCCATCTAAGAAGGATGATGCTCAGCATTATGCTCGGTTTATAGACATATTCGAATAATTAAAAATCAACATTCCATTTACTGAGGCATTGGAGAAAATTCCAAAGTATTCCAAATTCATGAAAGACATTTTGACAAAGAAAAGGAATACGGACCAAGAGACTATTATGGTCGATACTAGTTGTAGTGTGATCATCCAACATACAATACTGAAGAAAGAAAACGATCTGGGACTATTGTAACCCAATTTTTTTCCCCTAAGATTCACTCATACTTTATACCATTGCATTGCACAAAGATCTAATGGTCTCTCTCTGTCTCTCTCTCTCTCTCTCTCTCTCTCTCATCTTTGGGTTTGCCTTTGGGAGATCACCAAGCGCAATTGAATGTATGTGATGGTTGATGTTTGACTAATAATAATGTGTGTATACTTCACTCTCTGAATGTTGTAGGTGAATAGTACACAAGTCTCTTATTCAATGAGTCAATAGGTTCATGTGTTTATTTCTATGTCTTCTCTCCTCAATTCTCAAGATTTTTAAAGTATTGTCTCCCATTGAAGATTTCTCTTATCACCAGCTATGGTCTCCCATCTTGAGTATATGCTTCATATTTGAAAGAGATCCTCAAATTCAAATAATTCACCATTCTATGGCCATCTACCTTGAATTATGGTTTTGGACGTCTGAGGATCATATCTTGGTGTTTGTGTGAAGTTTGTGGATTATTTCAAAGTCATTTGATTCTTAAGAGGACTTCTAATATGAATATGCTTGGATCCAAGGATTTTGATTGATGAGAATATTGTTTTAGAAGTCTAGGATTGCCCACTCTCTATATTGATGCTTCATTTATCTTGTATGACTTCAAAGGATCATAACTTAGTCATCCCTTGTCTCCTTGAGCTCATTATTCTTTCAAAATGAACCTAAGGATGTCTAATACAACTTAGTTCAATTGGTATGAAGATAAAATGCTTGAAACTTTGCCTATGAAGTCAAAAGATTACAAGTCCTTGATGAATTTCTCAATTGTTGGTCAATCAACTTCAAAAAATCATATCTTGATCATCATTTATCACCTTGAGATCATTATTTTTGGAGAGAAAAAAACTTGAGGATGTGAACTTTATCTCCATATAATTTTTAAAGATTAAAAGTGTTTGGAAGTTGCTTGAAGAAATCAAAATATTATAGGTCATTTCATGAAATTTCCTTTCTTTTTAGTTTTAAGCAGTTACATTCTTTTATTTCTTGTCGTATTTTCCTTTCGATTCAAGAAGTCTCCGAGAAGATCCAGCCGACTTGTGGTGGAATGTTCATTTATTTCGAAGAACAAGATTTATTGCAGTATTCTTATTTTCAGGTTTTTAATCTAATTGTCTTAATTTATTTAAAATATTGTTGCCTGATATTTATTTGTTTGATTATGGAGATGTTTAAATATATTGAATATTATTATTTATGCATGCCCGAATTAATAAATATGTCTGGCTAAACCGATTAGGTATCGGTATGTAAATTAATCGAACCACGGGAATCCAAAATAAACTGGCATAATATTTTGTTGTTAAAAATACTCTTTCTGACTTCGGTATCCAAATTTTTTCATTAAAAGGTTTAGAAACCAACAGAGCAAAAGTTTGAGGTTAAATAAACTGGACTAATGTTAGAAACCAACAGAGCGAAAGTTTGAGGTTTTAACCGGATAGTGGATGCTAGGTATTAATTTTAAATACAGCGAGAGCGCTTTAAAACTGATTAAACCTTATTTATTTTCAAAAAGTATTTTTAAATTCGAAATGTCAATGGAGGATTCTGATGAGATGATAACTAACTCTAGGTTAGAGTCTATGATTGAGCACTATATTGAGACACAAACTGTCCAAAATAAAGAGGTAAGAAAACAAAGTATTCAAAATAATGAAACCCTTAGCCAACTAACCATTGTGGTTGAGTCCCTCGCGACTCACAGCATTGGCTTAGAGACTCAAATCTTCCAACTTGAACAAAACCTTCTAGGACCTTTCCCCAAGGAGGATGTGGATTTTGAAACCAGGGAAAAACAATTTGAAATTCTAGAGAGTGATGATGAGGTTGAGGAGAGTGATATTGTGGCCGAGGAAAGTTTTGACGAGAAAATAGTGGAGATTGATAAAAATCCATCAACACCATTCGAATGGGAGGTTGTAAAAGAGGTAGAGAAGGAACCACATATTGTAATCCCAAATCACTACACCCCACTGATTCCTTTCCCGAAAATTTCTATGGAAGCTCAAGTAGACTCCCAATCTAAAACGTATGTTGAGGTATTAAAAAATATCCACACCAATGCACCACTGTTTGAAGTCTTGCCTAAAAAGCAAAAATTAGAGGACCATGAAATTAGGGAATTAATTACTGTTAAGAGGGTGAGGTTAACTTATGAGGCGGTGGATGAAATCACTAAGCCCAAATTTGAAAAGTTGATACTTAGGATAGATCCAGAACCACCACCACGATTTCAAAAGAATGAACCACCCCATAGAAAAAAGAAAAGAAAAGGTGAGGGATATGTGAGATGGCTTGATAAGTGGCCATGGAAAATCAGCGAGGAGTCATTCTCGAGTGGACCACTATGAGTGTTTACCCTCCTAAACTGTCGAGCTTACGACCTTAAACAAGCGCTTTGTGTGAGGAAACCCACAAGTTTTTAATTTTATTCTTTTTCATATTTTCATTTTTCTATTTTATGTTAATTTTTAAATTTTACCTGATTACCGGTTGCACCCCTTATACTGATAAGTTTGAACTACTTCCACGTAATACCGATAATTATACTCAATTAAATAATTTGTGTTAATACTTAAGGTTATAATTGAGTATTTTAATTATCGTATTTTTTTCCGTCTTCTATCAGTATACTGAATTAATATTTCCGATCATTTATTTTTAATGCATGATGAGTATTATATATACTAGTATTATATATATATATATATATATCTTATGGTTTAAAATTTTAAATTATTTATATTATATATTGATCATGCATAAAATCCTCACCGAGATGGATGCTTGAGGAAGGAGTAGGATCCGAGATAGGTCTCGGATCATATAGAGGGATCTACGTCCGACATGTGTCTCGAAAAGACATGAGGACGGTCTAGAGGTATAGCTCGGCACTCCAAAGAAGAACGATTGAATATACGCTATGAAGATGAAGAGTTCCTAAAGTCTTTATGAGACGTTACTAGTGAATGATTACAAGTCGAAATAGTTGGTTCCTTGCCTTAAAGCCATGGTTAATGTGCTAAGCGACTAAGGAAGGAAATAGCCTCATGGAGGCATTGATATAAATAGCTTCTACCGCGGATAAGAAAGACAATGATAAGCTTGGAACTTGAGTTACGACACTTGAGTCTCCAAATCCCTAAACAATATCTTTAAATCAGTTTTTCCCGCAAGAACATTACGCCCACCGTGGGGCCTCTTGAAATCAATCCTGTGCCGCACAAACATAAAGCACGCACGACAATGTCTCAAGCCTCACCACCACCAACGGATCCTCCGGATTATTCCAGCTGCGGCTATGATTGATGATCTACCAAAGATAACGAAACTTTACAAGACAATGTTCAAGCTCTTCACCAAGAGTTTGGACGACGCAGAAGAGACGGAAGGAGAACTTTGGAGCCACGCCTTTGTCCCAGCAACCGAGGATGCCGGCTCGATAACTTCAAACCCCTGCTCGCATCGTGAAGGCAAGACAGATCCACAAGAGCATATGATAGCGGTCAACAACACAATGGCACTCATCGAGCAACCGATTCCCTTATGCAAGTCGATGGCGGCACCTTTAGAGAATCGCTACGTATATGGGGCCTCGGTGTCCATAGTAAGCTATCAAGATTTCAACCGAAAGATTATCCAATAGCACTAATCGACACCGCAAGGTGGCCAACACCTCCTTTTCAACGAAGCAACGCCCTTCCGAGGCACTCCGAGATTTCATGGCCAGATTTAACGAGGAGACTATCAAGGTCTCGCACCCTAATCAGGAGATATTTGTAGCCGCGTTCCAGCACGGCCTAAAAGCCGGACAGTTCAATGAGTCTTTGGCCCAAAAGCCCGCCAAGAGCATGGACGAGATCATTACTCGGGCCGAATGCTACGTAAAAGGAGAGGAAAGTAACATGGAGAAACGTGCGCGGGATTCTAAAGACAAAGGATCGGGACGCGACGAGCGAGCCCGGCCCCGAGATGCACCTACCGCCCGGGATCGGCCTCGGACCGCCGCCACCATCGCGCCCGGTTGGCTTTCGCCCAAGGAAACGTTCACACCTCTTAACGCCGTAGGGAGGATATCCTCCGGACATCCATCACCAAGCCGCCACCCCACCTTACAGCAGAGGTGGACAACAACACGCCTTAGGAAGTGATCCGGAAGCACGGTGTGAGTTCCATCGCCCCGGGCACACCACGTAAGCTTGTATACAGCCATAAGAGAGATTGAAAAATTAATTCGTAGAGGAAAGTCACAACATACGTAAGGAAGACCCGAGATCCAAGAAGCGAGACTCATCCTAGACGGACTCGCTTCCGATTCCCCGGCCTAAGAAAAAGGGTAAGGTGTGGAAGAAGTAAAGGAAGCAAGATCGACCCGCACACCTCAACACCATCTCCGGGGCTTCGCAGGAGGTGGCTCCACCACCGCCAGAAAAGGTATGCTCGTGGTTCGCCAGTATTCAGATCGAACCTCAAAATTCGATCCGGAGTGATAACCTTTTCGGCGGAAGATGCTAGGAAGTCCCGCCACATGAGAATGATCCCATGGTGATTGAAGTACAACCGGATTGGGGTGTCAAGCGTGTTTTGATCGATCCGGAAGCTCGGCGGATGTCCTTTATTGGGAGGCCTTCAAAGGAATGGGGTTCGAGCCAAATGAATTGCTTCCTTTAGCGGAACACTTGTCGTTTCTCCGTGCAGGTACAAGTCCCGGTACTCCCGCACCGACTACCTTTGGAGAGGAAGAAAATCCAAAGTCGCTCGTGTTAGGTATCCGTGGTTAATGCGCCGTCACCCTACAACATCATCATTGGGAGACCTTCGTCAATGCACTTGAGGCAGATTGTCGACACGCTCCTAACTATGAAGTACCGGTAACGGACGAGTCGGGTTGTCCGTGGTGACCAGGGGCCGGCTCAAATGCTACAAAGATAGTTTGAAAGCCAAGAAAAAGTCGACCGCCGTGAGGCTTCTCCAAAGCACGAAGTCGGTATGGTCGACATCGATCCAAGAGACGGAACGGGTGAGGAAGGACTTACCCTCGGAGGAGGTCAAAGAAGTCCAGATCGTTGCCTTCACAAATTACCCATCTCTAACTCAATTGACGAAGGAGGAGGAGACCGAATAGTCCGGTGTTGAGGCAAAACTCGGATCTCTTTGCTTGAAGCCATCGATATGCCGGTATTGACCCAGATCATGTGTCATCATTTATCCACCGACCCCGGATCAAACCAAAGGTCACAGAGGAAGCGGAAGATGGGAGAAGAAAGAGGACTGTCTGAGGAAGTGGGAAAATTGTTAAAGGCTTTCATAAAGAGGTGCAATACCCAACTTGGTTGTCGAACGTTGTTATGGTAAAGAAGAAGAATGGCAAATGAAGGATGTGTAGACTTCACCGACCTAAACAAAGCATGCCCGGGATCCCTATCCTCTTCCTCACATTGATCGGCCGATTGATAGTTCCTCCGGCTTCCGCCTCCCGAGTTTTTGATGCATATTCGTGGTACAACCAGATCCGAATGAACCCTACCGATGCGTCCAAAACCGCCTTGACAGAAAGGAAGAATTTCTATTACTGTGGTTATGCCATTTGATTGAAGAACGCCAGCGACCTACCAAAGACCGATGGATATGGTGTTTGCCTCGATCGGTAGGAATATTGAGGTGTACGAGACGACATGGTGATCAAAACCGGATGAGGCGATCATGTCATTGACATCGTGAGACATTGCGGCATTAAGAAAGTTCAATATGCGCTGAACCCGACAAGTGTACGTCGGGTTCAGCTGGAAAGTTCCTCGGTTTCATGCTCACAAATCGCGCATTGAGGCCAATCCAGATAAATGCCAGCGATCATTGACATGCGAAGCCCGACTCGATCCGGAAGTACAAGAACTAACCGCCGCTTGGCCGTTGTCTCGCTTTTGTCTTGTGCAGGTGACAAATCTATTCACTTTCCTCGCAATTAAAAGAGAGCCTGCTTGAATGGACTAAGCATAAGAAGCATTCAAGGGATAAAGCGACATTATCGCCACCTCCTGTTAGTCGACCCAAAGAAGGCTCCAGCTTGATACTGCACTGGCAAAGGTCGAGGGGCGATCACCTCGCTGGTCCAGATACGTAAGAGGAGAGCGTCCGTACTTTGTAAGCAAGGTGTTGAAAGGAGCGTAAACCGATATCGAAGATAGAAATGGCGCTGGCGCCAGGACGATCGCCCAAAACTCCGACACTATTTCCTTGGACATCCCGTCCCGTAAAGACTAATTATCCTTAAAACAAGTGTTCAAGAAGTCGGATTTGGCAGGAGGATGGTGTCTTGGGCCGGAGCTATCGAGTATGAAATCAGCCCTGCACAAGATCAAATCCCAGCCTTTAGCCGACTTCATGATCGAACCAACCTCCCCGCCGAAAGGATTCTACCTGTTGGGTTCTATCTGCCGACGGCCCTCTAACCTCAAAGGGCAGGGTAGTGTTGGAAGGTCCGTGAGAGATAGTTCTTGAATACTTTGCGCTTTGGATTCTCCAAGTAACAACCAAGCTAATACGAAGCTCGCTGGCCGGTCTAAGGTCGGCTCGAGGTCGGAGTGACACATTTGCTAGTCCGCACCGATTCACGCTAGTGGTCGGACAAGTGGACGGATCATTTCGTAAAAGACGCCACTCCGAGAGATATTTGAAACAAGCCCTGTGTTGAGTCGACGATTTGAGGCGCTTGAGATACGTCATGTGGCCCGAAGAAAATACCCGAGCCGACCTTCATCCCTTGGCCACTCTAGGGATTCCGATAAACAAATCGGTCATCCGTGAAATTCTTCCCGTGCCTAGTATCGAGAAAGAAGAATCCTTGATGGCTGGGGACAACGACGGTGGACGAGCCCGATCATCCGCTTTCTACAACAAGACATATTGTCATGGATGAAGAGAAAGCTAAACGATCGTGAAAATTTCATCCCGGTTCGTAATGGAGTCGTGGAAACTATACCGGTGGGACGCAACACCCATGCCGCTACCGCGGCGGAAGGGATAGGGAAGTTAAGGAAGTGCATGAGGAAATCATGGTGGAGGTAGAGCCCAGTCGGATCTTAGGGTCGGCACTACTGGCCTACTTTAACAAAGGATTGTCAAGAGTATGTACTGATGTACAAATGCCGATGTTTACCCCTATCCATACTCCACCGAGTTTTGACACCGCTCGTCCCGTGGCCTTTTATCGCAATGACATCTTGGGGCCGCTCCAAAGGGTCGGACAATGAAGTTTTTGATCGTGGCGAGATTATTTTACTAAATGGGTAGAGGCGAGGTCGATCTCGATCTCAGCAGACGGGTTCGCGTTTACCGAGAAGCATCATTTGTCGTTTGGGCTACCTCGGTTATAGTTTTGACAACGGAACACCAGACTCGTAGTAGAATTTTGTAAGGATCTCGGATTCGTAATGTGTTTATATCTCAGAGCATCCACAAGCGAACGGCAGCGGAATCGGCCAACAAGGTCATATTAAATGCAATTAAGAAGAAATTGACTCGCCAGGGGTTGGGGCGAAGCACTTGCACGAAGTCTTATGGGCCTACCATACCACAGCTCACCCACAACCCAGAGACTCCTTTCGTGATGGTTTTGAGCCGATGCCATGATCCCAGAGGTAGTTTTACCTCTTGGCCGGAAAGCTTTGAAGAAGAGGCTAACAACCGTGCCTCGAGGAGGAAGCAGACGATCGATGAAATAAGGGATGCAGACATATCCGGAAGCAAAGAAGCGTAGAATGACCAGCGTTTAACCACGAGTTAAACAAATGAGGGTTCAAAGTCGAGATCCGTACTCAAGAAGGTGACCGACCCTCCAAGAAAGGTAAGTCGGATTCCAACTGGAAGGACCGCTCGTGGTCTCGGAAGAATTGCAAAACGGAGCCTATAAACTAGAGACATTAGACGGATCAGATCGCCAAGAACTTGGAATGTTGCCAACCTTAAATTTTATTTCGCTTAAAATGCTTATGTAAGAATAATTGGTGCACTCTTTTCCCAGGCAAGGGCCGTGTTTTTAATGAGGCATCTATCTAATGAAATTATATTGCAAGATCCGATCTGTGGCAAAGAATGGCGACGCATCGCCGAGCTCGGCCAAAGATCGCCTCTCACCACGTAAAGGCCTGCTCCCACGAGGAATACCTTGGTCAACCTCGGCTCGAGGCTCAACCCCATGGCGACGCATCACCGAGCTCGGCCTAAAGATCGCCTCACCACGTAGCCTGCTCCCACGAGGAATACCTTGGTCAACCTCGGCTTGAGGCTCGAACCCATGGCGACGCGGTCGAGCTCGGTCTAAAGATCGCCTCACCACGTAAAGGCTGCTCCCACGAGGAATACCTGGTCAACCTCGGCTTGAGGCTCGAACCCTATGGCGACGTGGCCGAGCTCGGTCCAAGATCGCCTCTCACCACGAAAGGCTCTGCTCCCACGAGGAATACTCCGTCAACCTCGGCTTGAGGCTCGAATCCGGCAGATAATGCTAAAGCTCTGAGCAATCTTACAAACGTATGGAATAAAACAATTTTACTAAAGATGCATCTAGCTCCCTTAACACTTTCTCCCCTGCAAGTCGGACCGACGAGAGACATGTGGGGTTACGAACAAATGTTATGTTTTCAAAACCACTAGGATTGCTTGTTGCATCCCGAGGTTTGGGGCCAGAATACTACATAAAAGTTCGCAACTGTGCAAAAATTAATAGCGAAAATTCGAAAGTTAATTAAAGTAGCCCAAGAGGGCTAATAGTTAAAATACAATTGCATAAGCCCGTAGGGCTAATATTCAAGATACAAAATGCACCCGCCAAAAGGGTGACTAACTATTGAAACAAAAGAAGAAGTCGTGATTGGGGTCGGTGGTCGCATCCACCTTAGCATTCTCTTCCGCCTTAGCATTTTCTTCGCTAATAGTGGTTTCGCTATCATCTTCATCAACTTCCACCAGCCTTCCCATCTACAATGGTCTTGAAGTAATCAACCTCCGAGATGTCTATGTCGGGTATAAGCAATTGACCCGAGCTTTAGCACGCTCAAAGGCTAAATCCCAAGATCCAAAGATACCCATTTGGGATTTCTTCAAGTTTTTTCACCGAGCATGATTTTTCGTAATCTTGAACTTGGCGGACATCTCGGCGAGCTCATCTTTCAAGGTCTTTATCTCTGCTTGGCCTCAATTCTCTTTTCAAGATTTGTGATGTCATCGGCCTCCGAGAGTTTATTCTTGAACACATTGTTGGCATTGAGAAGGAACCGCCGTTATCGCCAGCCTTTTGACCTGCCTGATCGGTTTTTCTTCTCCACACGGTCACCGACTCAACAAACTTGGTGAGTACAAGACACCTCATCGTATGAGCTCACCGCTTAGTGATCTGCCGCGAACCTAGTTCACCTTTGTTCACATCGGTCAGGTATCGGGATGGTCATACGTAAACTTGAGACCAAAATCAAAAGCCTAATCGATTCTCTCAAGAGGTATGACCATAGCCACCTCCAAGGTCCTTTAGCAAATTGGAGATGGCCCGCCGAGTTGGTTTCATTCCCATAACGGTCTTCAACTTTTGGGATGGGCTGGGCTAGTCTCTCGCAGGCGCCGAGGGAAGTGGAGAGAATGATTGTTTCGGAGCAGGTCACGGGTCGTAACGCTTTTTTTTCTTCTTGATTGACTTCCATCCGCCAAATTGGATTTGACTGAAGGTCCACCAAGATCCATACGAGCAGCATGAGTCAGGCCATCGCCTTCTTCTTCTTTTCATCGACATATCACTATTTTGTCTGTGGAAATGAAACAAGGACAGAAGAGTAAGCATTCAAATAAAGAAAAGTTGAATAAAGCTAAATGAAAGCTTACTAGGAAGTCGAGGACTTCTGAGATAGGGAGTAAATTGACCGGACCGGTCCAAGGAGTCCGAATTTCTAGGAAAGGATCTCGAATCGCCGTACTATCATAGTCAAAGCCGAAATGGAAGTGGATCACAAGTCCAATAAAGAGGGAACTTATGATGCCCATCCGTACTATAGATAACATAGGGCACCGAGACCCACATCTAACTTGATGAAACGCCTTGTAACCTTTAAAATTGGAGGTGTAGGCTTGAGGAAACTTTTGGGATGCACGATGGCAACCCGCCTGTGCTCTGCTTTTTATTTCAAGAAGGAAAAGAACAAACCAATGGTGGTTATAGATGTGGCCCGCATATTATTTCAAGGCCGGATGAAACCCCAACTGGGACGAGTTGAGGAGCAAGGTTAATGGTGCGAAGGATATCGGTCTCAAGTCGGAGAGGGGAATTGAATGACAAACCCTCGATCACTCCAAGATAAAAATAAAACCACTGTTTGACCTCTCGAGGACGGATCATGCACACTCTCCTGCACTCACAAGACTCCGTAATCACGCCATCTTCGCCTCTCAGACGAGACATTCCTTAAAGAGCGGCAGCGATTTCTTCATCTTGTATTAGGTCTGCTTAAAGCCTACAGCCTCCTTTGATCGACGGTTGGTTTCCATTATAAGCTCCACCGAACTCAAGAGTCGTGGTCGAATCACTATCGTAAAAACTTCAAGGCAAACCCTATCGGTGACTCTCTTTAGGTCGCTTATTCTTTGAGCATTGCTCATCTCGCGCATGCATTCCTCAAACAGGTTTTACGCTCTTCGCTTCCTAAGTGGATTTTGCGACCAAAATCATCGCATTCCTAATGATGACCATGTTTAGAATGAAACAAAAGCAATGTAGGGAAAAGAGGATACCGAGTTTGATGATCGATCGATCGAAAGGATATGTTTCAAGTAATCGACAAAAGAGTGCAGAGGATTTGAAAATTTGTAGAGAAAGATTTGAAAGCAATCAAGTGAAATATAATGAGTAAGAGGAAAGGGTGGCGAAATCGTGTTTTCCCTATTATAGGCAAATATGTAAAAAATATATAATACAAGTGATCATATGGTGTCACGTGCTCACGTGTCACATTCTTTGGGAAAGTTTGGAAATATGGCACATCTCGCTAAGGGATTAAGGGTTTAGTTGTTTGGTCGACACGATTCAAGAGGCTTAAAACCGAGCGACCAAGGGGCTTATGATCATGCATAAAATCCTCCGAGATGGATGCTTGAGGGAAGGTTGTAGGATCCGAGATAGGTCTCGGATCATATAGAGGGATCTACGTCCCACATGTGTCTCGGGAAAAGACATGAGGACGGTCTAGAGGTATAGCTCGGCAGGTACTCCAGCAAGAACGATTGAATATACGTTATGAAGATGAAGAGTTCCTAAAGTCTTTATGAGACGTTACTAGTGAATGATTACAAGCTGAAACAGCTGGTTCCTTGCCTTAAAGCCATGGTTAATGTGCTAAGGCAGTTACGGAAGGAAGGAAATAGCCTCATGGAGGCATTGATATAAATAGGGCTCCCGCCGGCGGGATAAGAAAGACAATGATAAGCTTGGAACTTGAGTTACGACACTTGAGTCTCCAAATCCCTAAACAATATCTTTAAATCAGGTTTTTCCTGCAAGAACATATATATATATATATACACGTGTATGTATGCATGCATGTGAGACATCTGAAAAGCTATTCTCTGCGTCATGTTATAATTACTCTAATTACTAGAGACGCATGCCTTCTGACTTTGAAATGCATGCCTTTAAGATTCCAAAGTCACCCCTTCAGCTTTTGAACGCGCGCATCAAGTCATACCTTAAGCCATTGGGACGCTCGCCTCGAATCATGCTATGCCCTTGTTTTTTCTCGAGACGGTCTTCGCTATTTTGACGCAGCCGCAAGAGCTAAGACAACTCCGCTAAAGAATCTTTAGAGACGCCCGCCTTGTCCTTCAACTTTAATGAGGCGTCCCCCTCTCTCTCCGTCTTGTCTTCTCGTGTTTTCCATGCCGTTGTCTATTTCCCTTTTTTTCAATACCCACTATAACTTCCATTCAACCATTTCTATTATTATTCCATTTAACAAAAAATATTCTCTCTTCATTTCCCAACATATAATTAACCATAGTTTATTCTTCTTAATTCCTCAAACCACTATAAATATTCACCTTCATTTCTTCTCATTCCACATCCCTTCCATCTACTTCTCATATATTTTCTCTCCTCCACTCCATATTTCTACCATTCTTATCTTTCATTTCTTACCTTACCATGGCTCCAAGAAACACACATCGTCAAGTGAGGCCGGACCGACCACCACCAGATTTATCCACAGTGGTGTTCCGGGAGAATGATGACAGCCAACAACGAGATAAATATTTGAAGGTCTATTCACGCTCGGTTGTTCCCACCAAATACGTGGACGCCGACTGTTTAGAAACTTTGGAAATGGGATGACTTTCATGCTCACAAACACGGGTTCGCTTAGTCTCTCGCACAAACTCGACTTTTGAACCACTCGTATTAGAGTTTCTCAGTTTGTTCTCCTACAACACTCCTCCTTATGATCCGTACACAACCGGAACCGCAAATTTTCGCATGTTCAATCAAGAGTATTCCATAGACCAAGAAAGGATAGCCGAACTTTTACAGTTCACAAGAGGTCAAAACATTCATTACAAACCTTTCGATACCGAAGCCGACATATCTTGGGATCAAGTTGGTTTCTCTTTTTGGCATGATCTGACCGGTCAACCCACTGAAAGTTGGCGAGATCTCTATGCTTCCCACATTCACAATCCCGCTTTGAGGTATTTCCACCGAATCCTTGCGAACACGATTTTTGGTAGGACCAATAACCATAAGGTCAACCAAAATGAAATGTTCCTTCTTTTCTGTGCCCTCAACGGTCACGCCGTCAATGTCGCTCCCTTCATGCTCGGTCATTTTCATACATGCGTAAATGCGGCAGGTACTAACCCTTTTGTTTTCGGTGGGATAATAACATCTTTAGCTTATGCTTTGGGCTTAGCCAACGAGCTTTTGTCCATTGGATATTTCATGATGCCTGCACATCTACTTGATGTTATTTACTGTCGTGATTCACATATAATCTCCCCGCGACAAGATGGAAGGTATACTTTAATGATCAACGGACGCCTGGTCCCTGGTGTAGTGTTGCCCTGTCCGAATCAATCTATGCAAACAAATCCTAAACATCTCTAAAAAATCAAGTTCTTTTCCATTTTGTTTCAATTGTATTATGTATGGATGATTGACGTGTAAATGGATTCTCAAATGAAATAAGGTTAATAGAATAAAGAAATTATGGTACATTCCTAATCAGATGGCCAAATGAAATTCATGAATCACCAATACTTCCATTAGATATCATGTAGAAAATCAAGCAAGTGAACAAAAAAATTACACAAAACCCTAATTCATTATGCATGAGATATATGCTTATAAATTACCTAATTTTGATTATAAACTGATGAACGAATACCAATGTAATCACTCAATTAACTAGTAGGGAAATGAACATTAGGAACCCTAAACCTTAATGCACGAACTTGTCACTGGTGATTGGTGAAAGGTAAAATGAAAATGCAATGTATGATAGAATAATGTGGATGGTCATGATCAAGTAGAAAGTTTCAAATCAAAATTTGGGTTGTGACAATACCTTCAAAAAAACTCTAGCCTTAGCAAGAATCCTAACCCTAAACATTAAGAACAATAACCCTAAGTTTCATATCTTTACCCAAAAAGCCCATAACTTACCCATATGAACCATAAGCCTTGGTTGATCCTTAGATCGGCCTTCCCCACAAATTAAACTTTGCAAATTAAAACCCCAAAACCCCTTTGATTGAAACACAACAATAACCTACCTTAACCGTATTTAGATCTCACAATAATCAGTCAAAACAGAGGTGCGGACAAAAAGAGAAAAGTCAATGAAAACCATCTTGCTCGAACGTGTCCATTTTAAGATGTGTTCCTCTCCTTATTGCTCCCTCTCTCTCTTACTTCTTATATCGATCTCCTAATCTTTTTCTTTTGGTTTTCGTGTAATTAGCTCAAACAACTTATGGTTTTAGTGTGAAACCCTAAGTCTTCAAAAAGGAATCGAGCTTTGTGTGAGGGTTTGTAGATCACAATAACAATTTTGAAGTTTTTTGCTCAAAGATTTCATTCCTTGCCGAACAACTTCGTGGCCTTTTTATAGTTGATTTTTAAGATTTTAGTTTTAATATAATTGTTTCTGATTGATTTAGATTAGGAAGTTTTGAATCCAATTTCTATTAGTTTTTTAGATTTGATTAATTTAGCTTTAGAATTTTTGGGCTCTTGTTGTTTTGTATCAGATCCATAAATCAAACATTAATGAAAATTTGATTCTCTGGAAATTTATGTTTGATTCATTTTGGAATTACTGTAACATACGATTAAGGTTTATGAACCGACATGGTATTTGGTTGGATGTGAGACTTAGATTTGATTCTTGGTTGGGCTTGACCCGATAATTAATAATAATAATAATAATAATAATAATAATAATAATAATAATAATAATAATAATAATAATAATAATAATAATAATAATAATAATAATAATAATAATAATAATAATAATAATAATAATAATAATAATAATAATAATAATAATAATAATAATAATAATAATAATAATAATAATAATAATAATAATAATAATAATAATAATAATAATAATAATAATAATAATAATAATAATAATAATAATAATAATAATAATAATAATAATAATAATAATAATAATAATAATAATAATAATAATAATAATAATAATAATAATAATAATAATAATAATAATAATAATAATAATAATAATAATAATAATAATAATAATAATAATAATAATAATAATAATAATAATAATAATAATAATAATAATAATAATAATAATAATAATAATAATAATAATAATAATAATAATAATAATAATAATAATAATAATAATAATAATAATAATAATAATAATAATAATAATAATAATAATAATAATAATAATAATAATAATAATAATAATAATAATAATAATAATAATAATAATAATAATAATAATAATAATAATAATAATAATAATAATAATAATAATAATAATAATAATAATAATAATAATAATAATAATAATAATAATAATAATAATAATAATAATAATAATAATAATAATAATAATAATAATAATAATAATAATAATAATAATAATAATAAATAAAATAAAAATAATATTGACTAAAAAATATTATATTTAATAATAATACTATTAGTACTAATAGACTAAAACTGACTCAACTAATAATGAGACTTAATGACTCAATTTAAACTAAAAAAATTGACAAAAACAAACCTAAAGACAAAAAAATATCATTATTATAATAAATATTAATACTAATATTAACATTACTAAACTAATAATAATAATAATAATAATAATAATAATAATAATAATAATAATAATAATAATAATAATAATAATAATAATAATAATAATAATAATAATAAATTACTAAGAACCTAATTTATTTAATATTATAAATAAGAACAAACTTAGTAGTAAAGAATGAAAAGAAGAAAAATATTATTATTATAATAAATATTAATACTAAATTACTAATAATAATAATAATAATAATAATAATAATAATAATAATAATAATAATAATAATAATAATAATAATAATAAATTATTAATAACCTAAGTTATTTAATATGATAAATAAGAACAAAATTAGTAGTAAAAAATGAAAAATAAGAAACAAAATGACATAAAAGTCAAATTAATTTCGAATTAAATGGTTGACTTTGACTCGCTCAAGTCAGATAACTTAATAGCCATAATCAATATAAGGGGATCAAATGAAAATAAATAGTTAATAAATTTGAGATATGATAGTTGGTCAAACTATTTGATCTTTCTTATCCTGCTGGGAAGGTAGGTCATTAAAATCGCCGATAATACACCATGGATTGCTCGACATATCACGTAGCTCACGCAACATATTCCAAGCTTTCTTCTACGGATCTCCGGAAATCATAGTAGCAAGACAGCCTCCAAACACCATGCACATCATCATGAACTGACAGGTTAATAAAGTTTCTAGAAAAATTAACAACACTACATTTAGCAGAATTCCTCCACAACACAGCCAGACCTCCACTTCTACCGACAACATCAATAGCTAAACAGGAATCAAACTTCAGAGAAACCCGGATACACTCAAGTTTTAGAGCTTTAGACAATGTTTCGATAGAAATAATATGTTCCTTAGTGAGCTTACGAAATGGAAATCGACGCGGCTTGCACTCGATAGTTCCAGCTGAGTATCTTCATTTGTCCCGGCAGTCCTGACCACCAGGACCTGCCGCTAAAAAATGCTGGTTTGCAAGTGTAACAATACTAGTTCCTGTCATGTCTTCCCTCCTTCTCTTCCTTTCAGCTTGACCTTCCTCTAAAGCAAGAACAGACTCCTGCTCCATCGACTTTTTATGGTCAAGTTCTGGGATTAGAGTTTGAGATGATATGAATTTGGGATAGAATTTTGTAATGTTTTGGATACCTGAACATTGGGGTTTGAAAGTAAAGGTTTGTCAGTGTAGCGGACATGTTTACTTTTCTGGTTTTTAGAGGAAGTTCCTCCATTCCTAGTAGTAGACTTAAAGGGTAAAGGATTTGTTATGTGTAGTACTGAAGCCTTATTGGAGTGTGAAGAAAAAACCGGGTTGGGAAATGCTGGAGATTGAGAGTTAACCGAGGTAAAAACATCATGGCTAGTGGGAGTATGCACTTTAACTGGGTCATTTGGTGAGGGTCCTACAAGTGATTAGTGTGGGTCTGTGGCAGAAGTCATTGTGGAAATGATTGGTGGGGCAGACACAAATAACGGTGCAGTAAAGGGAATTAAGTGGTCTGTCTGTCTATCACGACTACAGGTGAGGTAGTGTAGCTGACTAATAGGAACGGAACCAGGAGCATTCACTGATAAAATATTCTTTCCATGGAAATTGGGCGCCACATTAATGGCCTGTTGTAACGTACTTGCCTGAGTCACCGGGCCAGGTGGGATCCCACTCTCAACACTGTGTTCCCCCACTCCCGTATCATAAGCGTGAGCCTCACTTGCTGGAGAAGAATCACGAACAACACCTTCCCTAGCTTGAGAATTACGGTCACCCTCCTCCTTCAGCCATCTAGAGGTAGAACTCGTCACAAACCTGCGATTATCAGCTTTGATGTCATTAGACCATCCACGTATTCCATCGTCTTCCGCCATAGCAAACAGAACCTCACATCTCTGTTCAGAATGCCCCAATACTCCACACACATAGCAGAAAAGACTCATATTTTCATATTTGAAATGCACTACACTCCAATCGCCTCCCTTGTTTTTCACCCTAGTATTCTTCTTCAAGGGTAATCTAACATCGACTCTTACCCGTATCCGCATATATTGTCTCCAGAAACTCGAGTTGTTGTTCTTATCGTATTCTATAAATGCACCAATATAATTCCCATCGTTTGACCTATCTTTTCGAGCATCATTCCTATAGGGAAATTATGGATCCGGACCCAAAACATAACATGAAACAAAGGGATATTCTCAATTTGAACACCCATCCGCACCTCTCTATAATCGTGTCGCTGCCAAACGTCCACGGGCCTCCTTTCATGGTCGCCCATGTCCAGTGGGAGAAATGGAACAAGTACGCCTCGACTCGCTTGTTTGATAGTGACCCCTTCACCGCCGCCATATCCGCTATTCGCTTCTTCATTGACATAAAATGAATGGGTTTATCAGCTAAGAATCTGCCCACTAAGCACCACTGTAAATCACTAACACCTCCTCCCTCCTCATCAAGATCGGAAAAAAACCCTTCATCTACCTCGTCCCCATGCAATGATAGATCCTCCATCACGACAGTGAAAAACTCTGCTCTGTTAAAACTCAAGAAGAGACCAAAAAAACCAGGTAAAGAGATATGAAACTTCTCAGAAAGAGAAGAGAAAACCCCAAGCCTAGCAGAACTAGGAACTATCAATTGCTTTATAGACTTAAAATGCAATTCATATCAATTCATATTATTACGCTTTGTTTGGAAGATTAGTAGGGAAAAGAAGGGTGGGAGGATTTTGAAAAATATGTTTCTCATGTAGTTTTGTTGTTTCTCATATTTAGAGAAGAAAATTGTTTCTTAGCCTCCAAAAAATAGAGGAAGGAAACTTAAAAGCCATATCCACTAAAAGAGACACTAGGATGGAGTAAGTCTCAAACCAAAATTTTTTCTATTCTCTTTGATGTTCGATTTTAATGGCATTGAAAGCACCGATCCAATCAACAAAACAAACATCATTCCATCTCATGTTGGAAGAAAATCAGACTATAATCATACCATGATGGTCCCTAAAAATCCTCCACAGCCAAAGGGATACGGATTGCCTTGAGAAGGCTCATTCAAGTAGCATTTCACCAAAGAAAAAAAGGAGGGTGCCATAAAACTTATTTGATAGATTAACTCCTATGAAAATGAGTTTAACAAGAGAAAACCTTGAGAATAGAGAAATCTAAGCTATAATAGCCTACAATTGACTTAGTGTGATTTCTTGAAAATGAAGCATTATAGATAATGAGGGAGATGACTTAGGTTCTGTTTGATAAAATTAACGGTTAAGTGATAAGTTAACTGATAGCTTATAACTTATGGCTGGTGGGTGATAATTAATAAATTATAGCTTATGACTGATGGTTGTGACTGATAGTCGATAAACTAATTAAAATGTTTCGTAAAATTAATAAATATAAAATGACATAAAATGACATTTTTTAATTAATAATTAAATATAAATTTAAAATAATTAAAATTGATAAGAGTAATAATGGAAGAAAAATAATAAACTATAAGCTATAAGCTAAAACACTACTAAAATAGTATTTAAAAAATAAATTATAAAATAATAAAATAAACTATAAACTCGTGATAAAAAATCTATTATCAAACCGGTCTTTTATTATCATACGAGCTTATAAACTATAAGCTGAAAACATGTCTTGCCAAACATACTTTCAATTAATGAATTTGCTTTGATTTCTACCGACCAAATGATATTGGAAAAAATATAAGTTAGTTGATATGTTTAATAAAATATATTTATAAACATATTTTATAGAAACTAAATTATCTTTTTTTCTTGATTTTCTTTTAGTGATGTCAAGTTAGGGATTAAGTTCTTGGTTTTCTTATTATGAACAAAAAAATTTCTTTTATTTTTTAAAGGACCAACTTTATTTCAAAGATTTTAGTACTGACAAACGTTATTTTTCACTCTAAATTCTAATCATATTTTAACTAATAAATCACTTTATAATTGATAATATTATAAATAATTTTAACTTTTCACTTAAGTTTATCTCAAAAGAAAAAAACTTTTCATCAAAATTTTATTGAAAAGTGATCTCTTTACTTAGTCGATAAGTATTTAGTATTGTATACTCTCTAATAATTATATTTAAATACATTGTAAATAAAAAACTATATTTAAATACATTTTCTTAATAAAATTTAAATTATGCCAAAATAAAATAGAATTTTTTAAAAAAATATTATGAAATTAAACTCTATTATACATCACAAATGTATTAAGGTCAAATTTAATTAATTTATCTATTTATTATATATATATATATATATATATATATATATATATATATATATATATATATATATATATATATATATATATATATATATATATATATATATATATATATATTACAAAATGACAGTATGCATCATAGTTTGTAAATGTAATTTTTATAAAATAATAAATTAATATATATCTCTAATGAAATGACACATCGAATGCATCATTAATTATAAAATAATAAATTAATATATATCTCCAATGAAATGACAAATCAGTATGCATCATTAATTATAAATATATATTATACGGAAGAATCAAAACTATCTAAATTTAAATTTTAAAGACTATGTTTTGTAAATAAAATAAATCATAACTATAATTTAATTGATACAATACAAAAATTAATTATTATTAAAAATATAAGAACTTAATCAATAGATATATAAAATAAATTTATAATACTCTATCAACTTATAGCAATTATATTTAATTAATTAAAACTCAGAAACCATGATTGGGTTTGTAAGGACAAATATTCCGTATATTCGGAAATATTTTAAGGAAACATGTGAAATTGAGAATTTGAGATTGTTTATTTTTGTTAAGAAATATTATTAATAGGAAAAAGAATCATAAAGAGGAGAAAGAAAGAAAAAAAAATCAAAAAGTGTAAAGATATGTCTCTATTTTTGCGCGTCATTGATTATACGCGTACACGGTTTCTTTTTCTTGTTTTTTTATTTAAAAACTTGACAACTACCAAAATGTGCAAACCACTACACTCACCACAATGGCTGATCGAGTTCACCCAAACACCTCTCCACTCCCAAACGCTTCCCAAACGCCGTCGTCTGAGAAAATCGCTCCATCCGCTCCCAAAGCAGCTCCACCGGCTGGAACTTATGTCATCCAGGTTCCCAAAGATCAGGTCTACCGCTACCCTCCGCCAGAGAATGCCCGTCGTTTTGCTAACTACACTCGCCGGAAAAGTAACAGATGCCGCTGCTGTCGTTGTCTCTGCTGGTTCATCGGTGTTGTTTTAGCTTTAACCGTCCTCCTCGCCATCGGCGCCGGTGTTTTCTACTTGCTGATCCGGCCAGAAGTGCCTAAGTATTCAATCAACAGCCTATCCGTCAAAGGAATGAACCTTCCACATCGTCTCCGATCTCGCCGGAGTTTGACGTTGCTGTTAAGGCTGATAACGGTGGTAACCGCAAGATCGGAATCTACTACAACAAGGATAACACTGTTGAATTGTTTTACAGAGGCGTTAAACTCTGTAACGGTGCGTTACCGGCGTTTTATCAGCCGTCAAATAATGTAACGGTGTTTGAGACGGTAATGAAAGGAAGCAACGTAAATGTGGCGGGATCGGATCGGAATGCGTTACTGAATGCTGTTAAGAAGCAGAGTGTGCCGTTGACGTTGAAGCTGAGGGTGGCGGTGAAATTCAAAGTGGGATCTGTTAAGACTTCGCCCTTACACGTTAAGGTTCTGTGTGTTATGACGGTGGATCAGTTAACGGCGAAAGCGAAGATTGTTAACAGAGATTGCAGTTACCGATTGGATTTATGGAATTGGTGATGAATGGATTTTAGGGTTTAGAGATTATTATCAGATTATACTTTTGGTTTGGTCTTTTTTTAGTGCGATTTATTTCAGCAGATATTGTGAATTTTTTTATGACTTTTGCTAATTTATTTCTGTTTTTTTTCTGATATAATTAACCAATTTGATTTTCGTTGAATATAATAAAACTTTTTTATTAAAAAGAAAATAAATTGAAATTTCCATTTTTGTAATGTTATTATTGTTGATGAAAATGGATCCTTGCCGTTTATATTTTCCTACAATCACGCATTTAAAACAGAAGAGAAGATTATTTAAAATACTAATTTTAAATTAGAAGAGTACTTGATTATGATCATAAGACTATACAGTTGACTACGTGACTGCAAATTGCCGTTCACGTCCAATAGTCTACTGCCTTTAATATGATAAATCTCTAATATATGCATCAAGAAATCACCTTCTTTTTTAAAGAAAACACTATCGATATAACAATTATGTAAAGTTAAAACATCAAAATATATTATAAATTTTAAAATATTCTAAAATAAATGTGTGTATATTTTAGATAAGTGTGTTATTTGAATGCCAACATTTTTCTTTTTGAAAATCTTAGTATTTGCGTACAAAATTTTTATGAACGGACCAAACACGTAGATTGAAATTTGAACATCGATATCTATTAAAAATAAAATATCATTAAATTACACAAAGTAATTTAGAGTTTTCCGACACTCTTTGCACCACATTCATCCATTAATTGCATAATAAATAACTCTAATAAACCCTACACTAACCTAATTATTTCATCCACTAACACCATATTTGAAATTTGAAATTCAAATTAAAACAATAATTCTCTATTCATGTGTCTCTTGGAATAAGAAGAGTCTCTTATCAATTGAACCTTTTCTACAACTTCCCATAAGGACTCTCTTTCTAACCGCTCATTATTCTTTATTTCTTAAATTTGTTTCTCTCATCTTAAAACAAAACAAAAAACTAAACATAAAAGCAACAATAGAAGAAGGATTTAGCGGTGGTGAAATGAAGAATGCAAGTGGTCGGGTGAAGATTCACATGGAGGTCAGAGCTTGCGGCGGCGCCACCGTGAGACATCTCAGATTCCAAAAATATATATGTTGTGCTCGGTTTCTCCTCTACTATCCAAATCGAGAGTCAAATTTTTGGAAAAGACAAGCAAATACAAGCAAATCAGGAAAGGGGGTCTGAAAACCCTAAGGTTCTGATCAACAATAACCTGTCTAGATTTGACCAACCCTGTTGTCGAAATTGTTTCCACCTTCTTCAACAGTATCGTTGTCACCATCATCAGCTTACATTTTCGATTCTTAATATTTCTATTCAAACTTTGATGGATTCGGAAACTTGAAACGTGTTAGGATTTTATTGAATGAAATTCATGATGCAGAACATATATTTGATGAAAACCTAACTATGTAAATAGTGGGATCAGTGATTGTTATTAAATATTTAATTGGTATGTTGATTCTATGAATGTTAACAAATTGTTTTGTTTTGTGTGGACTGGTGTTGATGTTGGTTCATGCTTTGCAGGTACATGTTCATCAAGTTGACTTTTGTTGAGTCTTCTCTGTTTGTGAAGACATTGGAGTTAGATAATGGAGTTCAACAAGATAGCCATGAGTTCTTGACATTTCTTATGTCGTTGCTTGAGCGTTGTTTGAGTCATTCCAAAGTTCCATAGGCGAGAGCAATAGTTCAAGATCTTTTCCGCAGAAGTGTGTCTTATGTGACGACGTATGAATCATTGAATTTTAGGTAATAAACAATCATTTTCTCCATATAATATTAGTATTTTATATAGCCTGTTATAGATTTTTCAAATATCATATAATTCCATATTAATATTTAACTCCTCTTACTGCCACTAATACCTGCAAGAAATATTTAAAAAAAACACGCGTAAAGAACAATCACCAATAATGCGGAGTTACTGATACATAATAAGGTTGTTTGGTTACTGCTGTCAGATCTTCTCACATAATATGCATTTGAATATATTTTTTCAGAAGGAGTATTTTTCATATTGCCAACATACATTTTTCATATTTCTATTGATTTATTGATTGGTTGTCTGGAAGAGTGAATGTTTGCTATTATGTTTGCTCACATGTTAATTCTGATTGTCGGAAAGCTAAATATTAAGATGTTTGATGTCATTCCTTAAATTGGCTTTAATAGCAAAGAGGACTAATTGGCAATTTTGTTTGCTGAGTGATTGAGTGATTGAGTGATTGTTGAAGTGTTGTGGATGTTGTGATGTTGTTGTGTAGATCTTTAAAATTTTTATATTGTTGCTGAGTTAAAATCGCAAGTATTTTCATCTGCTTATGAATAGACTTTTGTTTTGATATATCTATTAAATTTAAATGGACAGCTTGAACCCGTGAATTTCCATTCATTAAGTTTCATTAAGTTTATAATTAAACTTAGGTACAAGAAGCTGCAGATTGTTTGGATGCGGACTCTGTGTCACGCTATGTTCAGATGAAGCAAATGGACAACCTTAATATCTTAGAAGGATTTTTTTAAAAGGACAATGAAAAAGAAAAAATGGTTTGATAGTGGCAATAAGAATGGTTATTTTTTGGAAGAAAAAAATTCAAATTTATATAAATTTATTTTTATAAAATTTAACAATAAATTTATATATGTTTTTTTTTTATTTTAAAGATTGTTATTGAAGATTGGGTTATAAGTTTGAGTTAATCTTCATGTTGAATTTGTATGAGCATATTTACGTTTGATTGTGAAATTTGTTTGCATAATTAAACGAGAGAAAGTTTCAGTGTGATATGGTGTATTAAATTGTTGTAATGAAAAAGATTCAATTTAATTTTTAAAAAATGGAAAAGATTCAATTTAATTTAAAAAAAAAAAAACTTGATTTTTCTTTTAGAAACACTTTATATATTTTTTTTCTATTTTTAGATATGCTTTTTGATTTAACTGAAATCTAAACTAATAAATGTTAAATTATTATTTTTTGTTTACCTATTTATAATTATTCGACATTCTTAAAAACTAAAACAAACAAAAATTTGTTATTTCTATTTTCTATAAAATATAATATTTGATCTACTTAATTTTATTTTATCAAGAAGAGAGGATTTACAATATTTTAAAACTCTCATTTATTTTATTATTAATTACTAGAATTTGGTATTGAAAGAGTGAATGAATGTCAAGTGGGGGTTGTTGGCATATACATTATTATTTTAAAAACATATTATTTAGTCATTAAAAAATAATGATAAATAATAATCATGAAAAATAATGATAAATGATAAAAATTTATAAAATCATTAACACAATTATTTTTAACATGATATAACGCCTTGATTTGACTAAATATTATTTAAACGCAAAAGTTTAATTATTTATTTGTTATTTATATATTTTAAATTAATTAATAAATTCATTTGACGAGAGAGTCATATTTATAGGTTTTTAAAATTGTAAATATAATATAATAAGGATTTTAAACTCATATTTGATGGAAATTTGTTGTAAAAGAGTGTATATTTCGATGTTTAGGTTCCTGTTAAGAGTTTGTACGATCCTCTTTATTATACATCATGATAATGAATTTCCTTTTTAATATGCAACATGATATTATACTTCATTTGTCCCCTTGGTTTTATGGTGCTAACTAGGGTTGGCAAAGGGCGGCTCGCCGCTTAGGCCCGATGCTTAAGTCCGTCCAAAAGAAGATATTACAGTTGCCATAACCCTCTATTCTTTAGTACGAAGATGTTATCTATTATTTGGGTCTTGCCAATTTATGTTCATATACATGTGGCCATAAACCACGACATGCATGAGGCTTTTGCATAGATATGGCACTTAGAGATATTTTATTTCCACCTACCTATAGGGAATATGATCATCACTTTGGATGACGTCTCATGCCTAATGCATCTTCCCATAAGGGGAAAATTAATGGACCCCGGAGGATTGAGTGAGAGGAAGGGTTGATATGATGGTCGATTATTGGGGATGACACTAGTAAGATGGTAGAGGAGGCACATTGCACTAGAGGTGCTCACACATGGTTTAGATTTTTGGAAGACCTCTTTAGTGATCATGTGAAATATCACGAGGATGTCGAGTGTAACACCCAAATCTACCCAAGGTTTTATATGCAAAATCGAGTAATTTAAAATTTTCATAAATTAAATACTGAGGTGTCACACCTTCAAAAATAACTCACTTTAAACAATTTGCTTTAAAGTATCAATCTCGGATACATAGCATCACTGAAAGACATAAATTAATTCAAAAACATCAAAACATCTTCTTTAATAAACTTCCTTAATAAATCATATTTTCATAAAGTATGATTCTATATACAAAAGGAAGAACAACAAAAGAATCAACAACAAGACAACATAAATGTTTCCCCCGAGTGCTACGTATCAGAGCGACACCGACTCAACTAACAGCAGCTATAAACTCCGTCTTCATAACCTGCACGTTACCAATATAAAGGTAACGGCGAAACAAGTAAAGGGTGAGATAATCCAAAACATATAGTTAAAGGCATGATAATATATATATATATATATAGTTTTGGAACTGTAAAGGATATAAATTAATAAGTGCATCCCAACGCATATCTAAACCTCACTTACTTCGATCGTCATTCTATTGTGTATAGTCTACACTATATCGCCATAACCTCATCTGCATACTTCGTCGCAACAACACATAAACCTTCGTCACCACGAAATCGTCACATGCTAATACATCGCTAATTAACACGGCAATCATAAACAAAAATATCAACCAACAACATTAAACAATGCTAACAACATGAGCAACACAAACAAATCATCACAAATTGGCTAAAGCCCATCGTCGCTTTTGGCATAAAAGTCCATCGCTTTTGGCATAAAAGCCCATCGTCACAAATATCATCACATCATAATTGCATTAAGCATTTTATCTAAATTAAATCATCACCAGACTCACCATTTATATTCATCGCCTAGTTATCATGAAATTATCAAGTCATATTCATTTCATATTCATCATAAAGATCATCACCAAACAAAGCATCCTACATCATCGCAATTCAATCATCGACAATCAATTAAAAACCCAACACCAAACAACTCAAACACAAACATAATCGACTCCATGAGACATGACTATGTTATGCATGTGGTACTGCCGCTTTGTCCATAATTAGGAACACTTGGCATAAAAGCCTCGCTGGCATAAAAGCCTCTTCGCTGGCATAAAAGCCTCTCGCTGGCATAAAAGCCCATCGTCGCCAATGCAATGTATGTGACTCAATAATAACCAACACAACACAAAAACATCATCGTCGCTTATCAGAATTGGCATAAAGCCCACATCGCCATAATTTATCCAAATCAAGATAAATATATCATCGCATTATATTTGCATTATGCTAAACATCCCTAAACAGCTTCATCATCGCACAAGTCATGCATTCATAAATCGGAAGCATTTATCAACAACATCAATATAATCGTCACATCATCATGTATAAAGACATATATTATTTCATCGCAAATCATCAAGTATTCATTAATTAATACGTCGTCGCAAACATTATGTTTAATTACACTACATCATAACCAATTCACTCACTAAATTCCAAAAACGGAAAAAATGGTTAAACCCCTATAATCGTCGCGAAAGCCATCCCTAATAACCGGCATTAATCATAGTCATCAACGTCACAATCGGATTGTCCATATGTATTCAAAACCCACTATAACGAAATCTGATTCAACTGAACCATAATTAAGCCTATTTCGGGTCATCTTGCAAAAACTCGCAACTTCTAAAAACTAACCTCATCACTACGTTCTACACGTCAAACTTAGCTAGCACATCAATTTTTGTTGAATTCGGAGCAACTTGCTCCGTCGTCGAATTTACCGAAATCGAAAAATCGGAACATAATCGGGTTCTAAATTTAATCGGCTAACTCGTGTCCTAGTTATATTTTATTCCTACTAACTAGTAGTATAAGGAATTGGAAAAATAAATAGAAACAGAAGCTAGCATAGAAAAATTATGCAGAACAATTTTGTAGAAACCAGAAAAACAGCAATTACAGAAAACAGAAAAACGTAGCAATTCTCTCCTCCCCTTGCCTTAGAGGGACGCACGTCCCAAACCCCTGAAACAAAAGGAGACGGATGCCATAATGTGGGGGACGGCCGCCCCTCATCCTGAGGTGGGCGCTTCCCCCTTGGTTCATTGTCCAAATCGTCTTCTTCCTCCATTTTGGCAAACAGACAGTGAAAAATATAGTTTCTGGTTTTTCATTCCTTTTTTACAGTTAATAGTTTTTCTTTCCATTTTCATTTTATAATTTCATACACTACAACACTATCAACACCACACCCATAATCTCTACTCCTAATTCAACTTTTCTAAATCATTTCAACAATCAATCAAAACCCTATAACCCAACTATTAATTTTCCCCCCAAAGCCAAAATATAATCATCAAAACCCTAATTATATGGATGGAGAAATCAAACCCCTTATCTCAAGAGATTGGATGATTCTTGATGATCCAACATCTCCATCATCAAGCTCCCTCTTGCTCTTCTTCTTCTTCTTCTCAAAACCCTCACTTTTTCCTCTCAAGTTTCTATTTTGGTTGTGTAGGAAAAATGGGAAGAAAAACAAAGGAAAAGGGTTTTTATAATGTTGTTTTCTTACTAGCTTCCTCTCTTGCTCTTGTTTGGCTTGGGTGTGTTATGAATGGAAGGAAAATGAGGAGAAATGGTTTTTATAATGGTATATTCCTTACTAGTAAGCCAAGGGTGAAAAACCCAATTCTAACAAAATGCTCCCCACACCCCTATCTAATTATATCCTCAATTCAATTCATTCAAATAATTCTGGGGAATTAAATATCGGATCCGAACGGAACGTTGCCAAATATATTATCATATATATCGATTAATATATTTAATCTCGTCGCAAAATAAACATCAATCGGTGATTCGAAAATATTAATATAATATAATATTAATTAAAACAGGGCGTTACATTGAGGTTATCAAGGATGTTGAGCGGGTTGAGTACCACCGACAATGCGTATTGAGGTACTACCTCTTGTTTTTGGTTTATAGGTCCATGCTTGTGGATAAAAGTGATACATATTTCGATGTGGTCTACCTCAAATACTTCATAGATCTGTATGTGATTCATACAATTGGGGGGGGGTTGCCTATTTGGTATACATGTACTCGAAGTTGAGCGAGAGTTGACTTTGGAAGACAAAGTAGATGACGGGTGTTGCACGATGTTTATATATTTCTTATTACTAATATTTTCATACTTTATTTCGTATATATGTTATTAATATTTTCATATATCATTTTAGGGATGTATCATCTCTTACTTCCATCGATCGGTGGGTAGTTTTGGTAGAGTACAATGAGGATTGGCCATGTGATTGCTTTTGTTCCATGCATATGGATTAGTATTGTCGAGCCATTCAAAGTATATATTGATTGTGGTACAAGATGATGTTAGCTTTTGACTATACTTGGGTCACCGCCAGATACAACCGTTTGACATTATTTCTTTATACTCTGGATGACTGACATGTTGGTTATCTCTTATGCATCCTTATCTGCCAAAGTGAGTGATGCGCCAATTTGACTATATGCATATCATTCAGAGACCTCTTTATGAGTCCTCTCCTCCCAGAGCCCGCCTTAGTGACCTACATGTAATACTAGATGATTTCGAGAGTCACCTAGTACTAGTTGAGTATTATCGGGAGCCAACTAATACGCATTGGGCTTGTGTCGAGGGCTACATGATATAATTTTATAAGGTGTCATACCCTATCATGACACTAAACGCTCTTGCATAACCACCTAGGCCAGCTTAACTGGAGGTACTTGAGGTTCGAGATGAGGAGGTAGAGAAGAATGTGGGTTGAAGGTGTGTTACATAGATTGGTATATGAGTCATAGAGCAATGACTCTTTGAGGATGGTCCTCCCTAAGTTGGCCATCTTGCACATCATGGTTTCCAAGTTACAGAATATTGTGCGGTACTAGTGACATATGAGGCATACGGATAGACTTATCTAGTAGTTTATATTGAAATGTTTTATGTTTTTGGTATTTTCATAACGATATGTATGACTTATGTTGACTACTTTTTATTAATGTTTGAATGTTTACCCTTCTTTAAATTTATATTTACTTTGATTGTACATTAAATTAAGTTAATGTATGTATTTTGGGATACAAAAATTAATGTTTGGAAAATGATGTTGGTCTAATGTGAATCAAGGAGGGCTTTTAATATGCATCTCGAAATAATCCTCCTTTGTATTCAAATGTTTTGAAATTTTTTCGTGGTGCATTTCATATATGCATCTCAATTCATCTAAATACCTTACCGAGATGCATCTCGAACCCTATTTTATTTAAAATATGGAGAAACCTAAAATAACACATTTTGGTTATGATTTGGGTGTGTTAGGAGATGCATCTCCATATGTAGGAAATACATTTTTGAATTTTCAAGGGTGTTAAAGGCACAAGTACATGTGGAATGGGCATTTCTCTTTTGAGAATCTCTTAATGCACCATATAAGGTGGAAAACACCTTATGAAAGTTCGAAAATGCCCTCGATTTTGAATATGCATTTCAGACACACCATTTTCACAATAAAACACGCTTTAATTGAGACTCACCCTAAATTCATCTCAAATGAGAAAAAATCTAAAAATACACTTATGGAAAGAATACGAAAGAATACTTTCAAAATCTCTTTTGTCATTAGACATGCAGAGTCCACATATTTTCAAACTTCCCGCTTTTTCTATTTTTTCATTGGGCATGCAGAGTTATTAGGATAAAAATATTTGAAGGATAAAGATGTGATTCAAACAGATCTAAGAAGATGAGTATTAGATTAATTTTGGCATCTCAATGATTGGTAAGCATATACTTTAAAAGAATTGAGTAAACATATAATTTAGTGTTTACACAAGTATACGTTTGAATTTTTTCCAAAGTGTATTTTCAAACTTTTAGTGTTTGACAAAACGATAGTGTGACTCATTTTTGCATGTTTTTTTTTTAGTATCTCGGTGCGTCTGGAAATACATTTATGAATGCACTAGAAATGTAATTGGTGCATTAAGAAATCCTCTTCCCTTTAGTCCTTTAACTTAATTTCAGGTTTTACTTTAGTCCTCTATTTAATAAATATTCTTTTTAAGTCATTTAAATCACATTATGTTAAATTTTATAAAAACAACTGTGAACTTAGCACACGTGACACCCCAGATAATATTAATTATGTTGACATGCAGTTATTTTAATTTATTATATTTTATTCTTATAATATACTACTTTAATTCCTTTATATAAGAGACAACTCATTTTTTAAATTCATTGAATAAGTAATATATTTGATCAAAATATATATTAGATATATTGATTATTCAATGAACCTAAAAAATAAATAAATTATTTTTATATATATAGATCTGAAGTAGTATAAAACAACTTTCTTCTCTTTTCTCCTCCAAACCATAGTTGTCACCTCTTTCTATTATCCTCTCTCTTTCCCTGGCTAAACTCTCCAAATTGAAATTTTGCACGACAACAAGAAGTTCCTCGTAAATCTTGAATTTTGTAAGAAGCTCAAATGAAGGAACTTGTTTGGATTTTAAAATTTCAATTTTTATGAGATTTTTTTCTAGACATAGCAAATGGGTCTTGTAAATCGAATTTTGTTTTGCGCATTTGTACATGTTGGTATAAAGGCACTAAATATGTATTTTTTCATTCTAGTGATGGCAAGTCAAGAATTTCTTCGCTTCTCAAAATTCAACTTCTTTTACGACCCCAATTTTAAGTGTTATTTCTTTTGTCTCAAATTATAAAATAAAATTTACGTTTTAGATATATTAAATAATTAATTAAGATATTTAAAACATCAATATCTATGATACTCATTTTAGTGTTAAATGGACCCTATTTAATTTTAAGCCAATTTAGTATTTTTAAAAATTCATATCATTTATACAAAAATTTAAATTGGTCTCACCAACCCTATTATATAAGATTCAATCTTTGTAAAATATAAAGAAAAAACTTAAGACACAGTAGTATTATTTGACCATAGTGGCTTTTTTATATCATGCTTTTGGATGCAATTATCCATACCATTCTGACAAGAGTGGTACATGTAGGCAAATACTACCCCCAATATTTACATGTAGATTAAATATATTAATTATTTAATGTATCTAAAAATAAATCCGTAAATTAAATATATTAATTATTCAATATATTTAAAAATAAATTTTTATTATAATTTAAGACGGGTGAATAGTTCTTTATCTTTATCTATTTTAATTTATAATAATTATTGAATTAAAAATAAATTTGCATTTTTTCTTTTATGATGTTGCAGCACCAAAGAGGAAAAGACTGAGACCGATAGATCATGAGGATGAAAATCCAACAGTTTTAGTGTTTGTAGCAGCTCCATTTTTTGTTTTTTGTGTTCGTAGCAGCCCCGTGTTTTGATTTCCAATAGTTATCATTTTGTTTTCATCTTATTGTTGTTAGGAATTATGTGATCTATTATGCTGTACAATTTTGGAATTAAATGTCATGAAATGAAATTATGATGTTTTGAATTCTAACTTCTGGATGTATACTTAATTTTTGGGGTGTGTATTTAAATGAAATATGATTAAAATTGCTGTGAAATCTTAAATGTCATAAAATGGTACTTTATTGTGAAATTAAGATGCTTAGAAATGGGTTAAGAAATAATGACTTATCGTTTCATATCTTGCAGCCATGATTTACGTAACAAAATGAAGAATTAATTAAACTTTATGTTGATGTGTTGTTTATCTAAAGATGCAAAAGTTTTAATAGTGAAATTGCATAAGCAACTTTTTCTACTATTTTTTTTCTTTTCTTTATTTTGCTTGTTTATCATTTTTCTTTTGGTGAGTTTATATATATATATATATTTTGTTGACAGTTCTATATATTTTAGACGTTAGAATTTGTGAGTAAAATTTTTGTATTCATTATTCACGTTTTTGTTATGGAAGAAAAGTAGAAAATTTGTTTTTATATATTATTAACATCGGGGTTTTTATCCAAAAAAAAATAGATCCTTTCAAGTTTTGCTCACATAGTTGGGTTTAGTGGTTTATTGTATAATGCACTTATGAATTATTAGGCTACAATCTCTTTCCATTGTTAGTAAGTCATCTTATCCATAGAGTTATGACTATATATAGGTGGCTATGAGAGAGTGTAAAGATATGATGTAAAACTCATTTTGTAATAGAAATTATGAATCACTTGTTCCAGAACTTCTGACCCTTTCGTCCCAGAACTTCTGACTTTTTCTTTCCAGAACTTCTGGCAATCTTGTTTTCATCCCTTCCATTGATAATGCAAGTTTGTCATAAGTCTAACATGGTATCAATCGTTGCTGATCCAAACCGTCTTCCACTGTTCGTTTCATCATTCTCATGCTTTTGCTGTGAAGCTGCAACATCTTCCTTCGTGATTCAACATTACTAGTTTTGTTACACGTTCTTGCTCCATTGCTTCAAAGAAGCTTCGTCAATGGCTGCATCACCAGAAAACTCAAAGTTTCATCTACACGACGGATCGCGCCACTCAACAATGTGTCTCATCACACAGTGTTTGGGCCTAAACTCTTCATCAAGCTGCAAGAGAAGAACTTAAGAACTTTCTTCTCTAGAATCAACAGGTTGAAGGTATCATTCTTGCTCACAAACTACATCGATTTGTAGTTAATCCTCAGATTCATGCAATGTTCAAGAACAGCGAAGATCGTCGCGCCAATGTTCACTCTAATGAATATGAGGCTTAGATTACTCAAGATCAAGCCTTGTTCACGTGGCTTCTGTCCACAATTTCTAAGTCTGTGCTTTCTTGCAAGCTTTCATATTAAATTTGGGAGCAGATACACTAGTATTTCACAATGGTCATGAAAGCTAGGGTTCATCAACTTCGTGCTGAGCTGAAAGTCACCAAGAAACCAAATCGTTCAATTTCTGAGTTTGTGCTTCACATTCGTGCAATCAGATGCTTTGGCTTGGTGAACCAATCTCTGAGCGTGATCAAATTGACTCTATCTTGCAGGGTTTACCAAGGAATACAATCCATTTATCATGATGGTATATGGCAAGATGGAACCTCCTACACTCTATGAAATTGAGGCACTGTTGTATGTGCAAGAATCTCAACTTGACAAATATCGTCAAGAGCTTTCTCTTTCTAATGCCACAACAAATGTTGCCCAATATGAAGCCAATTTCAGCTCCAAATCCACCAGAGGTGGTTCTCAGAATCAGCGAGGCAAAAGTAACTCTCGCAGTAGAGGTCGTGGCAGAGCCAAATCCTCTGCATCTTTTGGCAATAGACCAAATTGTCAGCTTTGTGGGAAATATGGCCATGTAGTTATGGACTGCTGACATCGTTATGATGAAAACTTTGAGCCAACACAATCAAAGAATCAAGCCTCTAAGTCCACTGAATAGGTGAAGGATGAGAAGAAAGATCCAGAGGCCAACTCAGTCTAGGATTCAACATATCTTACTCATCAAAATGACCTATAGGTTCTAGCAGATTTAGAGTCTCAAGCATGGTTTGCAGACTCAGGTGCTACTCATCATCTCACTCATAATAGAACTTTACTACAAAATAAACAAAGTTATTCTAGTGTCGATAAAGTTCTTTTAGGTAATGGTTAAAGATTGAACATTGAGTCTGTTGGCTTAGCTAACATCAAGACTCTTTCATTATCTCACTCCAACTTAGTCTTGAAGCATTTACTGCATGTACCCAAAATCACTAAAAATCTTTTGCCTGTGTCAAAGTTTGCTCAAAATAATAATGTGTTTTTTGCGTTTCATGCTAACACCTATTTCGTCAAATCTCAGGTATCTAAGGAGGTTCTTCTAGAAGGATTCCTGGATACCAGTGGCCTCTATAGTTTTTCCTCTCAGTCAGTGGAATCTCCAGCTGCAAATGCTGTTAGCTTGTCCACCAGAGATCATTCTCAAATTCTTGCAAATTCTGTCTGTAATAAATTGTCTGTTTGGCATAATAGGTTAGGACATACAAATTCTGTAAATCTCAAGTCTATACTGAAACTCTGTAATATTGCCTCATCCAATAAAGATAATATTGATTGTTGTAGTTCTTGTAATGTTGGCAAATCTCACAGATTGTATGCACCTTTATCCACAAATGTTTATTCCAAATCTTTTGAACTTGTACATGTTGATTTACGGGGACCATCTCCCAATCCTTCTAGTCAAGGCTATTTGTACTATATGGTTTTTGTTGATACTTACACCAAGTACACTTGGGTGTATTTTCTAAAACAAAAATCTGAAGCTTTAAGTTTCTTCACTCAATTTCTTGTCTATGTCCAAACTCAGTTTCAAGTACAAGTAAAAGCTGTTCAGAGTGATTTTGGGGGAAAATTTCGACCTCTGACAAAAATTTTGAGTGAGAAAGGCATAATTCACAGATTAACCTGTCCACACACTTCACACCAAAATGGCACTGTGGAAAGAAAACATAGAAGCATAGTAGAGATGGGCTTAACAATTTTGGCTCATGCTAATTTTCTTGTTGAATTATGGGATCACAGCTTCACTCAGGTAGTGTATATTCTGAATAGACTTCCCACATATAATTTTCCAGCATTCACATCTCCATTTCATGCTCTTTTTAACACCATTCTTGATTATCAAGGCATAAGAGTTTTTGGCTGTCTTTGTTTCCCTCATCTTAGACCTTTTAATAAGCACAAAATCCAGCTCAGAAGTTCTGAGTGTGTTTATTTAGGTGTATCTCCTCAGCATAAAGATCATAAGTGCCTTAGTAAAGAGGTCAAGATTTATATCTCAAAGGTTGTTGTCTTTGATGAAGCAAAATACCCTTTTACTTCCTTGTTTCCCTCTGGTGGCACGAGTCAGTCAAGCACTTCATGTTCTGATAATGATATTTATATGTCTAGATTGATGGTGTACATAAATACTTTTGAAAATACTGCAGTTAGTTAGTCTAGCCTTGCTCAGTCTCTAGATGTATTAGATCATGTTGTCAATCAAAACAACACTGATAACTCTACACAGCAGCCATCACCAAATAATTCTCCTCAAACTCTGACAGACATCTCAAATGGTCAAAACAATACTTCTGTGTCTGTTGAATCTGCAACATCCTTGGACCAAAGTAAGTTTGCTCATGTATTTGTGCCCACATAGGCCATCAACAACTCTCCTCTTATGTCCACTGAGTCAGAACTATCTTCCTCCATTCATGACACAGTGCCAAAATCTGGTCTTTCAACCAATAATCATCCCATGGTAACTAGAGGCAAATTTGGTTCTTTAAAACCCAAAGTCTTTCTAGCACATTCTGAACTTGTCACAGTTAAACAGGCTCTTTCAACACCTCATTAGTTCGAAGCTATGCAGCAAGAGTACAATGCTGTAATGGCAAAACATACTTGAACTCTCACCACTCTTCCTTCTCACAGAAAGGCAATAGGATGCAAATAGGTGTTTAAGGTGAAAGAAAACTCTGATGGCTCCCTCAACAGATACAAAACTAGATTGGTTGCTAAAGGATTCAATCAGCAATACAATTTTGATTATCATGAAACATTTTCTCATGTCATTAAACCTACTACTATCAAAGTTCCACTCACTCTAGCTCTCACATTTCAATGGGATGTTCAACAAATTGATGTTAACAATACTTTCCTGAATGACTCTCTTGAAGAAGAAGTCTACATGAGCCAACCACCGGGTTTTGAATCTGCCAACAAATATCTTGTCTGCAAATTAAATAGAGCCTTGTATGGGCTTAAACAGGCTCCTAGGCCCTGGTATAAGAAGCTGCACAAGACACTCTTTCAGTCTGGGTTTGTGGCAAGTAAATGTGATCATTCCCTGTTTGTGTACAATCATCAAGGAGTCACTCTGTATGTCTTGGTCTATGTGGATGATATACTTGTCACAGGTTCTTCTGTTTCGTTAATTCACAAAGTTATATCTAAGCTTCATAGTGAATTTTCCTTGAAGAAACTTGGCAGGCCATAATATTTTCTTGGCCTTGAAATCAAATATCAGCACAATGGCACGCTTGTTCTTACTCAAACTAAATATATAGGGATCCGCTGAGTCGAGTAAACATGGAAGAAGCAAATGATGTAGCTGTCCCTATGCTCGAGCTTGTAAACCTAGTAGGTTTGGAACAAATAAAATGCAATATCCTTCCATTTACAGATCAATTGTTGGAGCCCTACAGTATATCACTCGGAAACGACCAAATATTGCTTCCTGTGTGAACAAAGCTTGTCAGTTCATGACTAACCCTTAAAATCATTGAGCATGGTTAAACGATACCAAATATCTCGGTGGATCTGCTACGCATGGCTTGCTTCTGTCGCCTGCTAATGCTACTCAAGCTCTATCAGTAATAGCCTATAGTGACTCTGATTGGGAGAATGATCCAGACGACAAAAGATCAACATCTGACACGTGCATATTTGTTGGACCCAACTTGATCTCATGGATCTCCAAGAAACAAACTCTTGTAGCTCGCTCGAGTTCTGAAGCAAAATACAGGGCATTGGCGCATACTACAACAAAGTTACTCGGGCTGCAATCCCTACTCACTGAGTTACAGGTGAAATGCTTCCCCCTAACTCTGCTTTGTGACAATCTTAGTGCTGTTTTACTCAGTCATAATCCTGTGTTGCACGCTCGCACTAAACACATTGAGTTGGCTATACATTTTGTTTGTGAGAGAGTTGTGGCAAATAAACTTTGCATTCAGCATGTACTAGCTTCTGCACAACTGGCTGACATGCTCGCTAAGCCTTTCTCCAGCTCTGCGTTCAAAGATCTCAAGAGCAAACTCAAAGTTGTTGCTGTTCAAAATTGCAAGGTCACTAAAGAATCCATGTCTCCTCACTGACCTTGAGGGAGAGTATTAGTGTATTTGGTTCTGCTCACATAGTTGGGTTTAGTGATTTATCGTATAATAGGCTTATGAGTCATTAGGTTACAATCTCTTTCCATTCTTAGTAAGTCATCTTATCCATAGAGTTATGGCTATATATAGGTGGCTATGAGAGAGTGTAAAGATATGATGTAAAACCTCTTGTAATAGAAATTCTGAATTACTTGTTCTAGAACTTCTGACCCTTTCGTCCTAGAACTTCTGACTCTTTCTTTCCAGAACTTCTGACAATCTTGCTTTCATCCCTTCCATTGATAATGCAAGCTTGTCATAAGTCTCCATTGATAATGCAAGCTTGTCATAAGTCTAACAAGTATAAACAAGATATTATTTTTTCATACGTATGTTGAGTGTTCTTGACAATTGCTTTGTTGTCACGCCACAACGACTAACATTTTTTCTCACTATTTAACGAAAATGATCTAGTTGATTAACGAAACTATTTTTATAAGATTAATGCAATATGAAATTAAGTCAACTTAACGGGACAGACTTAATTTTTATGTCCATTACACTTAATAGATTTGACTACCCCATTTATTTTTTGACGGGCTTAAGACGAAACAGAGGCGGAACGAGACGGACGATCCGTTTTACCATCCCAACCTCAAGTCTCAATCTCAATATTGCAAAAAAATAAAATTTAGTTAAAATTGTTAGATACTTGAAAGAATTACCTTAATAAAAAAATCATATTAATTCATCAACCATAAAAAAAAAAAAAAAATCAAAGATTTACGTAACTGTCTACAAGTGGAGGATGTAAAAAAAATCATTATAGTATGGCAAATAAATTAACATAAAATTGATTTCAATATTAATAATGCAGCTGCAAATCAAATAAATCTTAATATATTTTTCTTTCAATTCCAATTGGGCCAATCCCAACCCATTACCCAACCCTGGGCAGCCGCAGCAAGAAACTCTCCAGACTGGTTTTTTTTCCCTTCCTCTCAACTCACTCACCGATCGCCTCCTTGGACTCTATTCCGGTAACTATCTTCCTATGTTCAGATGCATACTCGTTCATCTTTCTCACTCTCTGTTGTATTTTATTCTATCTTTCTCTATTTGCATAAAAGTAATGCGATTATATTCAACAAAATAGGTTTGATTAATTTCTCAGAATGAATAAGCATGCAAGTAAAATCCCAACTTCCACTCAAACTTATGAGGAGAGTGAGACTGACGAGTCACTGTCTTCATCTAGTTCATCAGAAGATGTGAGTAACTTTAATCATAAGCTGTTTATTTTATTTTACTTTTTATAAATAAATAAATTAATTAAATCTAGGTCATAGTAAATTTGTATTGTTATTGATTTTTGTATTTGTAGGATGAAGAGGAAGAGATAGAGAAAGTGCTTGCTGATGTAACTTTTGAAGAGTTGCAGAAAGCTCGATCCAATGGGGAACATGTGCTTGTTAAGAAACATGGTGAAGACAAGAAGTTAAAAAGGGCTAATAAGAATAGGTGTTGTATTCGTGACTTGGTAGTTAATTCCTAGGTCTTATTTGAATTGTGCACGGTTCTAGCTATGTTTGGATTGGTGAAATGTGATGGAATGGTATATAATTAGATTTCATTGTTTGTGTTTGCAAATAATGGACGGAGGAATGGAACATGGTGAAATCCATTCCACCCTTGAAACATTAATATTCAAAACAAGACACAGTTTTTTTTCTTCTTTCTATTCTAATCCTTGTGTGCAAATAAAATAATTTCTAATGTTTGACTAGGCCAATGGAAGCTAGTAGCAAAAAGCCAGTTCGTGCTTATAGAGATGTCATCCAAGCCCCTAAGAAGGTGGGACTGTTTGTTACTTGTGTAGACTCTATTGATCTTTGCTGCTATGTTGTGTTGTTCGTTGATACATTGATTTGAATAGTTTCAAATTTCCAAATCATTATTTATGAATGCCATTAGCACAAATAGTTTTTTCTTCAAGGGTAATATTTTAGACCCATTTTTTGAAAACAATTTGCTGGCTCATGGAGTGGAGGAAAACCAATTGCTTATTGTTTCCTTGCTCTACACGTGCACCCACTTTTTTAGTTGCATTTGAGACTTTAGGTCCACTTTTAATGTATGAATACTTTGAAATATTTAAATTTTATGGGTTGTTCTATATGATGTGGGATTTGCATTGAACATGAAAAGGAGCATGGATATGTATATGATCTTTCTCTTTGATATATCATTATATCTGGATGAATTTTACTGAACTATGCATGTCTTCATAAATTTTCAGGTTGTGCGCGACCCGCGATTTGAATCTCTCTGTGGTACACTGGATCCTGACGGGTATGTTCACATTTGGATGTGTGCTTTTTGTTCCACCTTTTTCTTGTTGTGTTTATTTGAGTTGAGAAATGCTATTATTTCAATTGCAACCGTGATGAAGAGTTTTAGCATTTTTCATACCAGCGTAAAGTCATGCTGATTTTTGCCGTGTTTTCCATTTTAGAGCATGTCTAACTAAGTGATGTTATTTCACTGTTTTTGTTTTACTTAAGAGTTAATTGTGTCTAACCTGTAGTAGTCAACTTAATGAGAATGTTGAAGTCGCAGACAGAAGAACACACATTAAATCCGTAAAATATGCTAATAATTTTCTATTAAAAAACTTCAAATTACTCAATATATTATTCATTAATTTGCATTAGAATCTGTTAGATAGTATTGAAGGATCATCAAATCCTGCTGATTTTGATTGTATTTTCCCATTTAGAGCATATCTATTCTAGCCCATTGCCTTTCCTGACTAATTTTGTTTAAGAGCTTTTTGGTCCCTGTCACGAAGGAATCAACTTGTTGAATATGGTTAAAGGTGTTAAATCCATGAAGCGACGCTTTATTCTGTCTCAACATGTAGTATGCCTTACCCTTCATTAGAATCTGTTAGATAATAGTGAAAGATCTTTATCCTGACAATTATTTTTAGTCCATGCTAAAGAAGCGTCAAATGATTTATTCATCTCCAATTCATGGTATATACTATATAGACAATTTATCATTGATTCAACATCCAAATTAAAGCATAGTTTTGGAGCATGTTTGATATTATGTTGTTCATACCATTGTGTGTGTGTGTATGCGCATAAGCTTGTACGTGTCGGTGTTTACATAGGGAGTGGCATTTGGTGTCTCCTTTTTGGGTATTACTAGTTAGATATTACCAGTTAGTTCCTTATAATTCTCGGTTTCTTGTTAGGCCCCTGAAAATTGACCAAGTATTCATATTCATAATGACCATCGTGAGTACGAAACACTGTTTTACAAACATCCTTGGGTTTCACCCTTACTTTGTGATAATCTGATTTCAAATCAAGCTTCCTAAAGTACTTATCTCCATGTAACTCGTCAAGTAACTCATCTATCGCCGGAATGGTGAATTTTCCGGCTACGGTCACCTTGTTGAGGGGACGGTAATCCTCACACATCCTCCATGTTCCATCTTTTTCCTTCACTAAGATCACCGGACTAGAGAAAGCGCTACAACTTTGACGAATGATTCTGTTAGGAACCATGTGAATGAAGATGGATCAGAGATGGAAGTGACAAACCATAATGGGCCAGGTGGATCCAAGACTTGGTAGGTTTACACTAGAAGAGGAAAGAGAGCATAACATGCCACATGATAGGCCTTGACGTTGCAGGTGGAGAGAGAATTGGTCATAACCAATTCTGTCATTTTGCATGCATAAATGATTAGGCAAAAGTTCTAGAAAAGACACTTTGGAGCCTTGGTCCGTGGCAAAGAAATCTTCTGTAAATTCCCTCAATCAATACTAAACAACATTTATCATATTGTTCATTTTACTATAGTTCTTTTTTACTGTCATCATATCTCTGAGATCCAACAGATTCCTGATTCTAGCATCTCTTGGACTTGTCTTTCAATCTCATATTTTTCTTTATGATATGGGTACTATCTGTAAGGTCTCACACTCACTGGCCCTTGCTCTGGTTAATAAAGTGATGACATGATCTTTGGAGCGTTGGGTTCACAAAATACATCTTCAAAGTGTTGTAGCACACACATGTTCTTTGACCCTGTTCTTGTCTTAATATTGTTCAAAACAACTCTCAAAGACCACCACTAGTCTCCATAACCCTTACTAGCTTTCCTTACAACACTTTGCAACACTGAAAATGCTTCTTGGTTACCATCAATTCCTCTCAACATCACCCATTACCTTCAACTCCAGACAAGTGTCCTGCACACGAAAAAAGACCTCAGCATGATAATTCCATCTCACCAGATCATTGCCGGTGAACGCCGGTAACTCCACTCTCTTGACAGATTGTCTGAACTCGTCCCAAGCATCACCCCGCAACGATTTTATATCCGTTGTTACAGAGATCATAGATTTCTTTGCATTTGGCGTTGTAACTGTTTCATCCTTCCCTCCTGACGAAGACTCTCCCAACGTCTGTCATATTCTTACCCAAGCATTTTTCCATCATCTGCATTAGAGCCTTCTGATTCTCCATTGCTATGTTCTACACCTCTGTGATTGAATCAACAAACGTGATTGTATTCGGTAGGTTGGACCAATGTGAGGTCCCTGAATATTGAATAACAACAACAGAGCTATAATTGATAAAAAATATATTTGATAAAGGTTGTTTATTATCAAAGTAGGGATTAGAATCACATTGCCACAGAGCTAGGCTCCTATGAAGATGCTAAAAGCACTCATATTACAACTTGAATATTCTCAAAGATGATCCTCTAGATCCTCTCTCCACTACTCATAGCCTAACAGAAGTGGTTAGAACCAATTCTCTCACCCAATGCCCACTCACCACTGAACATGTGTCAGTAGGCGCCTTCGCTTTCCTAGTGTAAACCTGTCAAGTCTTTGATCCACTGGGCCCACTTGATTAGTTTCGTCTATCTCAAGCCAATTAGCTAGAACCGGTTTCTAACAATTCTTCAATGCGGTGTCCTTTCTATTGGCTATTTGCTTGGAGAGTAACATTCAATTATACTACTGATAGTTCTTACCCAGCTCATAGGTTCATTGGCTGTTTACTAGGTTTTGTTTAGTTATTTATGTACTGCACTGCTGTACTGCTGAACAATTTAACGAAGTGTTTTTATGTTGCTATTTTATTTTAGGCAACTGGATTTAATTAAATCTGGAAGCTTCGTGTCTTTCGTTATGTGAACTGTGTAGCACTAACTAATATTATGTGTGCTTGAACTTGCAGGTTTAGAAAGAGATATAGTTTCTTTTATGAAAAGGATCTTCCGCTGAAAGACAGGTAAACTTGTGGATTGTAACTGCAGAATTTTGTCTATAACTTATTTGATGACTTTCCTCCCATGACATCTAATCGGTGTAACAGGCTCTTAAAAGGGAAATGAGTAAAATCAAAGATCCTGAGCGGAAAAGTGAAATAGAAGAACGCATATCATGGGTTGTAAGTATACATGTCTGTTTGGAAGTTTTGCTTCACCGTCCAAAAGTGTAACATTCATTAATTTACTTGATCACATTTGCATGTCTTTTCAGGATAAACAGTTGAAATCTGATGATCCAACAAAAAACATTGAGACAAATATTTTAGCTAAACACAAGAAGAAAGAAAGAGAAGCAGCAAAGCAGGGAAAACGGCCTTTCTATCTCAAGAAATGTAATTTTCCTTTTCTTTCCACCCCATTTTATCTCTGTTTTTCTCCTCTTTCCATATGTTAGAAACACAATCCATGCTTATGTCAATTTTATCATCTTTATCGAACTCTAAAGAGAAGTTATTTCCCAAACCCAAAATATGAGACATTCAATATGTGGAGTCAATATTGCAAGAACATAATCACTTTTACAACCATTGCTTAACTTCAATTGAATTATTTGATTTCCCTTTTCACATTGGGGGTATTAGTGGCAATATGAAAACCCATCTAACAAATGAGTTAAAATAAAATGAAATATCAACTATATACAATGATATATTGTTTTGTTTTTCAGCTGAAACCGAAAACAAAGGCTTATCGAAAAATATGAGGATCTCAAGGTATGCATCTTAGAACATCTCTGTCCCAATTCACCTTGTTCAGTTGTTCTCATTGTATTATGTCATTTATTGCTTGTATTTCTATTAATTCTCTCTTATTCACCGTTTTCAGATGTCTGGAAAACTTGAATCATATATTGAGAAAAAAGAGGAAGAGGAACGCTGCAAAGGACCATAAACTCATGCCATATCGTAGATCTGTTGACAACGAAGAGTAAGGTTGTTATGTTAACCTTGTACTGGAATGTAGTACCCAAAAAATAGTTATATACATTTTGTATACTACCTTTGGGTTTTGATGATGATCCCTTGTGGAACACCCCCAAATTCTGGTTTTAGGATTATTATGCAGCATTGTATATTCTGCAAGATTTACTAACAGTCACATTTTTGGGCTAAGGTAAGAGTCTTTTCTTTTTGAAAACGGGGCAGAGATTTTGCAATTATAAAGGTCCCTTGTTTTTGTAATTCTTTGATGATGGATAAGATTTAATTTAATAGAGTATTATTATAATTATGACCATTTAATTTTTCAAGTAATTAATTTTTTGAATTAAAATATTCAAATAACCAACATTTTCAATTATATGCCTCAAACCAAAAAAAAAATGGCAACATACGCTGCAAGCCTGCAGTTGACAATTTTTTTCAAGTAATTCATTTTTTTAAATAAAATATTCAAATAACCAACATTTTCAATTATATGTCTCAAACCAACAAAAAAAAAAAGGATGCAAGAGGATGTGTGCGCATGCAATCAAATTTCTAAACCGCTCTCATTGCATGTGTGCATGCAAATTGTACACTGGTGCCATATAACAAATTAAAAATAAATTGAAAAAAAGAAATACTAATACTATTAAAATTTAAATAGAATTGCAAGGTGAAATTTTTTGTAAACATTTTTAATTATTATGGCGTTGCTTTTTGTAGTGGAGGTTGCACACAAGCTCTCTGAGGTGGTTGTTGTCACTTAGGATTCATTTGAGATTTTGGTGCATGGATTCACCTGATGTGTTTGATGTGAGATTGCTGAAACATTAATGTCATCAATTATATCTAACATCTCTTGTTAGCTACATGCACTGCCATACTCGAGTTCGATGTCCATGTTGGTCGTGGGTTAGCAGTCCGATTAGTTGAATTAGGACATTGATTCGTTTTGAAAACAAGACAATGGTTGTTGTGGTCTTTGATAGGAATGTGTTGGTTGGTTGTTTTGGCAGTGTGATGTATGAATGCTTTGGTGGTGTAATATTTGGGTGTACATTGGTTCAAGGTAATGGTAGGATGTGGTGGTATCATATGCCTCATTAATGCTATTGTAAGATGCGGTGGCAACATATGTTTGTTGGTGGTGTGAATAATATTCTTGGTTTTGTGTTTGGGTGTGTGGCATACATTGGTCGTTGTGTATGTCGTTTGGTAATCATGTGGGGTTGATAGTTGGGTGCATGTGGTTTGGTAATGTTGTGGGGTTGGTTTGTTGGGTGTAGTTGGTTTGACAATTTTGTTTGGTTGGTTGTTCGATGTAGGTGTTTTGGTAGCCATATTGGGCGATGTTGAAAGCTCGATGCGTTGGTCGATAAAATACCTCGGGTCAGACACAAACTCTACTATTGTAACCGATCTATAACAATTCATATAATTTCGAGTTAGTTTAGATTCGTTTGACATGATAGGTTAATTTATGGCCACACAATTACGACAGTTCCATATTCGACATGCATCCCTAATGAAGTATCTCCAATCGTCAAACTTCCATCAGGCATCTAAGTTGATGTCATTGTCCCAAACACACCAGATCTTCAAGGATTCATTGCTTGATGCCGAACTGCAATTTGACATAGTCACTATGGTGCATCTCAATAATAATGAACCATATGGTCATTGTTTTTGTAGTCCAAACTGTAGTATCTCCGGGGTTAAATTATTATATTAGTAAATTGTTACTGGTTAAACTAGCATAATGAGATGATAAGTAGTTTAGTTGTAATACACATTCTGGTCCAAGGTGATCCGAAGATTGTGATATTGTGTTATACATGTTTAAAACATTTGTTGTAGTTCATCCCTCGAAGAGACCACCTATACCGAAATAGTAAAAATTAATTATGTACATTTATTTATAGTTTAGAGTAAGTAATTTGAAATAATGTTATAAATTTACTTTGTCGCGTATGGGAATGTGAAATTGTTCTCGTTGATGGAGGCTAGCGACGACATTCTCGACCATCTTCATGATTGGAGCAAAAAAGTGTGGGAATAAAACGAACAAGTATCCTTATATGCGTTTTTACACAAAGAACTTTATAGATGAGGCAAAACGGCTGAACTCCAACTATATATTACTATTTAGTTGTCTCTTAACAAATATAAATACATAATATTTTTTATATTACTAGTAGTTTCAGAAAATAAAAGTGGTCAAATAGTGTCCTAATATAACATTTAATTTTAATTATTTTTTCATTCTTTGTCGAACTTTGTTTAACATCATATATGAATAATGCATTTTAAGACACTTTAGATTAATACCTCTCTCCCCCCGCCCTTTCTTCAAACAAATTGACACCCAAAAGTTGGCCACATATTGTATTGTCTCAGTTAACTTGACCATTAACAACCTTATCTTCTATACGTAGACCCAACAACATGTGCACGCTATCGAGTGTGACAATACATTCACTAATAGAAAGATGAAGTATTTTATATTTTAAATGTTTAGTTTTAAGTTCTTCGCTTTTACCCTTAAAGCCTTTTATCTTTATCTTTGAATATTTGCCTTTAGTTTCCTTCTCGACGTTGCAATTCCTTTTGAACATAGAACAAATATCTAGATACATTAAAGAATATGCTCTAGGATCAATCTAGTTGATCCTGTGAGTAACCAAATATTAGAAATTAGTTTCGAAAGACTATCGGTTGTTTACCAAATTCTATGGTAAATAGACATAATCGACTTAAATTCTCTCTTAAGGGACTCAATTTAAATTCTATCCTCATGGACTCAACTTAAAGTATCACCTGAGATGGACTTAAAGTATGGCTCAAGGGACTCAATCTAAAGTCTCATATGAAGGACTCGACTTAAATTTTTGGCCGAGGGACTTGAATTAAAGTATCTCTTGGGAGAGTCGACTTAATGTCTCGCTTGAGGGAATCAACTTAAAGTCTCGCCTAAAGGAATAAACTTAAAGTCTTGCTTGAGGGAATGAAATTAAAGTCTTGCATAAGAGACTTAACTTAAATTCTTACATGTCAGACTCGACTTAAAGTTTTTTATGAGGGGCTCGACTTAAAGTATCGTCTGAGGGACTCAATTTAAAGTCTCGCGTGATGGAATCGACTTAAAATATCTCCTGAAGGACTCGATTTAAAGTTTCGTCCTACAGAATCGACTTAGTCTTTCCTGATGGGTCAGTTTAAAGTCTCTCATAAGGGACCTGACTTAAAGTTTTTCCCAATGGACTCGAATTAAAGTCCTACTTAAGGGATTTGACTTAAAATCTTATATAAGGGACTCAACCTAAAGTCTCGCATAAGAGACTCGATTTAAAGTCTTGTCTGCAAGATTCAACTTAAATTTTCGCCTGAGGGACTCGATTTAAAGTCATGTCTGAGGCACTCCACTTAAGGTCTCATCATAATGATTTCAAAGAAGGAAAACCAACTAATCACTTAGTAATTTTTAAGCCATAGTGCTTGAGTAATTATATATTGGTATACTTGTAGAGTGTTCATAAGGGTCGACGTGGAAATTGAAAGATGTATGTGGAATCTTTCAGACCATCCGTTTACTAAATTGGTCGCATGTTTAGTATATTGATAGCCAATTTACCATATGTGACACTCATTCCTCAATTACGCTGCTCACTCCTTCGTTAACTCTCCCGTAGCATGAGAATGTGAGAGTTGGCATGTCCCAGACCACAACGATATAGAGAAGGAGTTAGGGGAAATTAATTAGGTTATGTTGAATAATAAGAAATTAACTGCCCCATTTCCACGCTCCTCGAAGTAGTTTTTACTTCCTTAGAGTTTGAAGTTCAGACCTATGAACTTTTATAAATATCTCAATCCTTAGGTTGTGAGGATATCAAATTCATTATGCAAAATACTACATACAAACTTTTCACCACCCCGCATGAGTTTGTTCTATTACTACAACAATCTTAAAAGCTTCTAACAATCCTTAATCGTTAGGGATAGTCGATATTGCACTTTAGTAAGTACATAATTCATAATAAATTATCTAGTTACACATATTGTGCTCTAGAGATTGTGTCATTGTTTTCAAATGTAATATTTGTGATAGTAGCCTAGAATCAAATTTAAAAAAAAATGCTTGTATTTTTTCTCAAAAACTTGAACCAGAGTGTCATTATTTTATACTAAACATCATTTGATTTATATGAACATTTTCAGGTTTCAAGATAAGAGAATATATTGACATCTCCTATCAATTCCATTAAATATAACCTCTTCCTCAATGGAAATTATACAAATATTTGTGTTGTTCTAAATGGCAAAATTTGCAATTCTTTAAGATTATTGTGTAAAGATTCATCCTTCTTAGACTCCTAAAATCAAATGAATCTTGTGGCAATCTCCTATAATAACTTAGATAATGTTGTTCAACTGAAGTATCTCATGGTAGTATTAGTGTTGGAAATGTTTTCAAAGACTATTTAGTTAATACTAATATGAGATATTCCACAGTGAGAGTTATTTTAGCTATTGAAATTATATTTACAATGGTCCTTAAACTTTTTATTACTATTGATTAAGAATATTTTGTATGTGCTGACTTCATAGTAATCAATTCACTTAAAATTAACTTTATTAAGACAAATTTTCTCTGCTCATTTAATCAAATAAAAGAAGCTGACATTTTTCTTTATC